>JASFAT010003791.1:0-15567 GCA_031353405.1 Baronia brevicornis
TAATTGCAGTAATATAAGGCTTACACCGCGCCTCGGCGACTCCAAGTTTTTGCCTAGTTATTACCCTCGAAGGCAAAAAGCCATTTACATCTACGTACATAATTACGCATTATAACCATAAGTGTGTGTATTAACATAATGTCTTCTAGATTTTTCTTTTTTTTTTTAATTAGTGTTGTTATAAACGAGTACAACGTAAAGGTAATATGGGCTGTAAAAAAAATTTGATTTTTTCTACAGGCCATAAATATTCCACTACTGGGCACATACCCGCATTTATAAAGGAATGGACTACTCACCACGTTTGTCCAATACAAATTAGTTGGATAACCAGACTCGAAATAAATATTTATTTATATAAACTTTTTTGCACAAAGTGAGCACAACAGGCAAACTTGTGCCATTTGGGCATTCTCTTTGGCATTGAATATTTGAACATGATATATAAATAAACTCTGTGGACAGTCAAAACTTTTACTTAGCTAAGATCCGCATCAAGTAAAAGTTACTTAATTTCACTATACTATACCCAAGACTAAGTAAAAGTTTTGACTGTCCACATAGTGATAGATTTCCTCAAAGTAACGCCTGGCTCCATTAATCATCATAAATAAACTCCTTTGCAAAAAAAACATATCCTAGAATTAATTCCTTAGTCTTAGTCAATGTAAACATAAATCTTAGTCAAAGTAAATAGGGAGAATGTCACATTCTCCCTATATACATATATATCTTACCTAACTAATAGATCGGGGCAAAAGTATTTTCGTATTTTGAATGTATTATTAGTAATCAAACCTCTTTGGCTGTATTGAATGTAACTGGCTAGTTTTAATACCATATTAAATGTGACATTCTGAAGATGCAATAAATAAAAAAAAACTAGTTCCCGCCATTTTTCATTTTGTTTTTCAAGCAAGAAAAAGGAACGTATGTGACGAAGAGATTCGGTACATTTTAAAGTTTTATTACAAAAAAGGTAAAAATGCGACGAACGCCGCGAATAAAATTTGTGCGGTTTACGGCCCTAATGCGGTATCAATTTGGGTACCACATGATCTCACTGAGACAAACCATGAGAACGCCAGACCGGACTCATCTATAGCCACGCAGCAAAAATTGAGAGAGCTTGGCTGGGATGTGTTGATGTATCCTCCGTATAGCCCTGACCTTGCTCCATCAGATTTCCACCTGTTTCGGTCATTGCAGAACTCTTTAGGAAGCATACAGCTAACCTCAAAAGAACACTGTGAACACTACCTGTCAGATTTTTTTAATCAAAAATCTCAAATTTTCTACAGGAATGGGATCATGACACTACCCACAAGGTGGCAACAAGTCATCGATCAAAACGGCACATACATATTATAAATAAATAAAAATTATACCTAAAAAAAATATTTTCCTTTGTATGAACAATACGAAAATTATTTTGCCCCGACCTAATATATTACTGAAGAATTTTTCAATTCCTACTATTAGTTCGCACTAATAGTAGGAATTGAAAAAATTTTCAGCTGTCGATCATACCTTTAGTTTGAACTGATAGCGAAAGGATTTATTAGCTGGTTTGTAAAGTGGAAAGTTCACAATATCGAGAGACGAAGCCAACAGGTCATCGTGACGGGTCAACGACCGCTGCTACGTAAACCTTATTTTTGTGAACAAGCGAAGTGTAAACATTCACCAAATTGACGTCGGCAAAAATATTTAAAGGAGACGCGACTTATCATTCCAATTGAAGTGTTAATGGACTCAGTAGTGTGGCGCGCCTGCAATATTGCTTACGGCGACACCCGGGATCTTTAGGGGGTTTTTATCTTCTAATAAAATTCTTCAAAATGATATTAATTTATTCTTCCATTTCATAGACAATTATATCTTATTCATATTTTATAATACTTTATTATATTTTACACTTTTCAATTTACATTTTATATATGTGCCGAATGGGTGACATGTCTATATATCAGACGTAAGTTGAAGTAATCGTTTTGTTTTAATTATTTTTAGAAAACTATTTCTTTTTAATTTCAAATAACGAATTTAAAAAGAAATAATACAAAAAGTTTCATTGCATTAGTGATACATTTATTAATGTATCACTACAGTAGCGAAGTTACACTTTCGAGCAAAGGTGCCGGGATCGACTATCGTATAGAGAGAATTAAAAGTATGGCTTACATGACCAAGATCTCACCGAACAGCTAGGTTCTTGTTATGTGATATCTCATCTCTCGGTAACTTTTATCTAGTTTGCCATGGGGAGTTCTCAAAGGAATTATTCAGAAGAATTCTGGCCTTTCCCAGAATTTTTCTCAACCCATTACCGCACAACTCGCCACAAAAAAAGATTCATCCCCACCATCCCGATGAATGGCAATCCAGTACGGTGCGTTTCTCCCGAAACTTGTATCCACGCACCACCACACTGTGGAACCATATAACTTTGGCGGTATTTCTGAATCGATATGGCTTATGTACCTTCAAAAAATAAGCCTACATACATATCATGAGTCATGACAGGTACAAATTGCTGCAACTGATCATGAGAAATGTCTCGGGCAAAAGACAAGTTGGTTAGAGAAGGAAATCTTGGCTACGTAATATCAGTGAGTGGCCCAAGATAGCGTGTGCTTCAGAACTGCTACACCTCGCGAAAGAAGAGGAGAGGTGTGCTAAATTGGTTGCCAACTTTTGCAAGACGGAGCGGCAATTTTAGAAGAAGAATACCTTAAAGACCGGCAACGTTTTCGTAATACGTTTTCGGTTTTGAAGATGTCTATAGGCGGCGATGATTATTTTCCATCAGGCGACACGTTAGCTCGTTTGCCGTCCTATCCCAAAAGCTTGCATTACCGGTCTGTATATCGTCACGCCTGTCTCCCATAGGGGTAGGCAGAGACCACAGATCTCCATCTGCTACGATCTCGGCATACTTCCCTTGCTTTCTCCAGACTCATTATTCTCCTCATCCAAGCCCGCCGGTTGAGGGTATTCTTGACCTGGCCTTTCTTAAAAAGTTCAGCAATTTGGTCAAGGTATGTTTTTCGTGGTCTTCCTCTACCGACCCTTCCATCCACATTTGCAACGTAAATTTCTTTTGCAGTTTGAACGACTCGGTAAACAGTGGAATTTTAAAATTAAAAATCTAGATGAAACAAATAAACATAATTTCCGCTCTGTATTCCAGCGCTAATAGCGGATGCTGCAAACATAATATTTCACATCGCGATACATTAGCGTATTTATTTATTATTTGTTAAAATGTAAATATCGGAAATAGTTCTAGGTGGGGCCACGCTGTAGACAAATACCTTGTTAAGAATGGCATATTATTTGTCCGCCTTCTGTAAGGAAAATATCATTATGAGAGGGGTGGGGAAGGAGGTTTGGGTCTCCGAAACTCAACCGCTTACCGGACGAAGCCCGGTAGCTAAGCTACCACTCAGACGCCACGCTTTTCTGCGGGAGTGTAGTAGTTCCCGGGGCGAACCGGCTCATTCTTGCTACAGACAAATAATATGCCTTTCTTGACAAAGTATTCGTCTGCAGCGTGGCTCTACCACTTGATAATGGTGTATGAACAAATTCTGCAGTTGGTTGTTTAAATAATAAATGGTTTTGCTTTGTTGGTACATTTTTTTTTGTTGTTGATACAAATACCCTACGCGTAAAATACAAGTAAGCTTCATTGGCTCTAAAATTATCCATTTCAAACATTTTTTATTACATACCTTGTAAGTAGTACACAAATTAAGTATAAAACTCATTTTAAAAAAAAACAAATAAAAATAAATACACTAACATTTCTTTTAATTTATTTAAAACTAGATGGCCCAGTAAACTTCGATTCACCTACAATTTATTTAATTTAAATTAACGAAACGGACGCCATTTATTGAAAGTAAAAGAAAGAAGAAGAATTTTTAATTTTTCAAGTTTTTTTTCTGTTTTCCCTATATTTTTTTATTCGAAAACCCTACCTGTATCAAGCGAACAAAAAAAATTATTCAAGTCGAACGGCTCGACACGTTTTTGAAATTTAGCGAGACTAACAAAATAACTCTTCATTTATATATATATATATATATATATATATATATATATATATATATATATATATATATATATATATATATATATATATATATATATATATATATATATATATATATATATATATATATATATATATATATATATATATAAATGAAGAGAATACAAAAAAAATATTAAATTATTATGCATAATAGAAAAAAGATGTCAATATATAAAGTTCGATGGTTGCTAGGCAACGCTTTGTTATTAAAAAAAATCTGAATTGAAATGATATCAGATAGCATCATCTAGTTGCTTAGTGTCGTGTCACACCGCACTTGAAACGCCACCATGATAAACATCACGACCTCGGCGCCGCTCTCCTCGCCCCCTTGGTTCGCAATAACGGTTCTCTGACGGCCGTCGAGATCATCTCGCCTCAACACTCCGACTCGTGCTTGCAAATTCGTTCCGTGAAATTTATCGTCGCGATTCATCATTCGCTATTATTATTATATCCCCCTAGATTCGTACTAATGCATAATTCAGAGAACATACACAGAGTAGAAATACACAGAGATGCGCCGCGTATTTTCATACTGTTAGAAATCTCCAACATTTTAGGGTACATATTAGAATGTTGCCACATGTAAATTATATCAAAATAAAATATATATATATATATATATATATATATATATATATATATATATATATATATATATATATATATATATATATATATATATATATCTCCGCATCGGAATAAATATATGTATGAACTACAAATATTTATTCCGAGTCTATTAACCCCGCCAATCCGCATTGGAAAATCGTGATGGGTTAACATCCATGGAGGAATGGATCTGCTGCTACCCGTGGTCAGCAGTGGGATCATATATGGGCTGTAAAAAAAAATAAAGAAAATATCTAACTATCTATTCAGACCAATTGACTTAAAGGCAATCGGAGGCTAGAGAGAAAAAGTCAAACTAAGATCCGACTGGAAAAATTTCCTGAACCAGGCTAAGGCCCACCCGCGGCTGTATTTCCTTGATGATGATGAATTATCTATCCAACGCATTTCTTCATTCAATACTTTTACAACAATTATACTGAAAACAAGTTCGTTGAATAATCATTGTGTCTTTTATAGGATTGGAGGGCAATCGAGCAGACGTGTCATGGAGAGCAATCAACACAGACCATAGACAACTGCAGCATCGTTTGAGAAATGTGTAGGCTTGTTTTTGAAGGTTTCGGTTCGGAAACACCGCTAGGTTCTTCGGGGTTGATGCGTGAAAATAAATTTCGGGAAAAACGCAGCGTACTGAACCGCCATTCGTCTAGATGGCGGGGATGAAACTTTTCATCACCACTTTCATTGGGGATGGTTTGATAGAACAAAATAAATAAAAAAGTTTTACATTTACAAATAACATATTTTTTATAACAGAACTAACAAGCAGGCATTCACCTGATTTCGCTAATTTTTTTTCTTCGTTATACGTAAGCGGCTTCTATAAATGTTGGATTTAGCCTTTTTAAGAAATACTTTAATAGTATTTATTCAATAATATATCAATTTCGATAACTTTAATTTTATCTCATGTTGACGGTAATTAAATAAAATTTAAAATTGGACCGACCGATTGGCTCAGTGGCGGAGCCCTCCGCCCGCGGAGTCAATGGTCGCGGGTTCGATTCCCGCATCGGAATAAATATTTATATGGATTTATAAATGTTTATTCCGCGTCTGGTAACCCCCCCAATCCGCATTTCCTTTCCTGCCCCTTCCTTTCTTCTCTATCCTTTTCCTTCCTCTCCGCCAATCCACGGTCTGCCGTGCCAATGGATGCGTGGCTAGGGGCGAGCCTAGTCGAAAGCGAGCCGATCGTCCCGGTGTCGGGCTCCCCCGGGGACTATGGTGCCTTACCTCAGCATGGCAGGGCTCTGCTGGGGCTGACCTCCATCCTCCTTGCAGCTCGTGGGATTCACTAAGACGAATTTAATATACCTAATTTGTCGAAAAATGACGGCGACGTGGTTCGCCACCCGTCACGTCCTGATTCTCACGAGGGCGAAAAGCGACCAATGACGAGCCGTTTCGCTGCGATGAATGGCAGTGGATGTAGCTCTGTGGTCTCTGCCAACCCCTGCGGGGGATAGGCGTGAATATATAATAATATAAATAAAATTGGAACAAGCAGGAATCTTGAGCGCTGGCGTTTTGCGTAGAACAAAGAATTTGTTAGAAATATTGTGGTACAAAAATATCTCTAAAATATATTCTCTCCCATTATTCCCAATGATCCCTCAAGGTTTGTGCCAGCAATCATATGCTCGAAACGAATTAATATGATAAAGTCTAATCTCTTTTGCTTACCCTCATGGGCATGTTAAAATTGCGGAAGTAATTGTGCTCAAATAAACGAGACCAACTCGACAACAAGAGTAACAAGGGGACCATCCCTCACTACAAAATCAATGCAGTGAGCTTACTTGCAATTATTTACTCGAGAGGGGGGTAAAAATGCAACGTCGCTGATGACGAATTATACATCTGTACCACGTATGAGGATAAATAGCAACCATGACAGTAGACGCCTGTAATTTAATGAAATATATGAATATGTTAGAGGACTATGGAGAGGTATTCTCTGGTGGATAGAATTCGAGTATTCAGTCTGCTAACTTGAGAGCTATGTCGGTGACTCTGGTTCTCCGGAATTTCTTCATTTCAAATTCTATCCACCAGAGAAACTCCGAGCATACCCCTCTCCATGGCCCTCTGAGCCACTTTGAGCTTATGAAGGAGACGGACCGTCAGTGTCCACGTTTCGGCGCCGTAAGAGAGTACAGGTAGGACGCACTGGTTGAAGATTTCTGTCTTCAGCCTTTGTGGTATGGACGACGAGAAGACTTGATGAAGTTTCCTATGTTTGTCCTGTATGCGCTCCTAAATCCTTTCACCTGATTGCGATGAAGGTATCTTATAGAAGGTGTATATGTATGTATAGAAGATGTGTTTTATCGATTCACGCCAACCCCTGCGGGAGATAGGCGTGAATATATATATATATATATATATATATATATATATATATATATATATATATATATATATATATATATATATATATATATATATATATATATATATATATATATATATAAATTGATTTCCATAACAACGGTTGCTATATAGATCGTTGATCATAGCAACGGTTGCTATGGACATCTCTTAAATTAACCGCCCACTAAAAAAGTGAATATAACCCGACCACCAACTTCGCGTATAACAGTAATTTTATAATATATTCAAGCCGTAAATCCTTTTTAAGAGACTTAGAGTATACTGATATAGTATAGTCAACAAGGCGCGGTGAAGTTAACTGAAATGATTGGTTCGCATCAGGCGTACAAAAAACGTGTAGCATGTCATCACTTCGAACAGCTGTTGTGGCGGTCGGGTCGATGTCCTGCGCGGTCGGTCACGAGGTCAAGGTCGACCTCTATTCTAAATCAGTCCTCGGTCAAATTTTTGTTATTCGTTTTCTTGGGGTTTAAGACGAATTTTTTCACCTGTCAACTGTTATAAATAAAACGACGACCAATTGGCTCAGTGGCGCGGCCCTCTGCCCACGGAGTCAATGGTCGCGGGTTCGATTCCCGCATCGGCATAAATATTTATATGGATTTATAAATATTTATTCCGAGTCTGGTAACCCCCCCCCAATCCGCATTTCCTTTCCTGCCCTTTCGCCTCCGCCAATCCACGATCTGCCGTGCCAATGAATGCGTGGCTAGGGGCGAGCCTAGTCGAAAGCGTGCCGACCGTCCCGGGATCAGGTTCCCCCGGGTGCTATAGTGCCCTACCTCAGCACGCAGGGCTCTGCTGGGGTGACCTCCATCCTCCCTTGCGGCTCGTGGGATTCACTAAGACGAATTTAATATATCTAATTCGTTGAAAAAATGACGGCGACGTGGTTCGCCACCCGTCACGTCCTGATTCTCACGAGGGCGAAAAGCGAGTAATGAAGAGCCGTTTCGCTGTGATGAATGCTAGCGGATAGAGCTCTGTGGTCTCTGCCAACCCCTGCGGGGGATAGGCGTGAATATATAATAATAATAATAATAATATCAACGACCCGACACCCCGACAACTTCTTAAATAAAATATCTTCCTTGCTTCTAAAAGACGGCTACTGTCACAATTGGAAAATATCAAATCAAGTTGTCGCCTGGTCCCTAAATGGTTTGAGCTACACGCCCGACTTATCATCCAAGAACGCCCGTGTCCCGAAAATACGTTTCCCTCCAAGCTGAAGTACAGGTAGAAGGTGCCAGCCCTAAGCATCCAGCTTGCAAGATACAAAAAATTCTGTTCATTCGTTGAATCACACTAATAGTTCATTAAATATCCTACCGTTTCCTGAATAGCGGATTCCTTTACAAATACACAAATGAGAAGGATGAACGTCTAGGTCATCACTGGTTGTTCCTCGCCAGTGCTCAGCTGCGTTTCGTGGTAGCTTTAAATGCACCGCAACTAAGTGTTGGAACAACTTGCCACCGCCTCTTCGTGACTTGCATACTATAAATATGTTTAAAAAAATACAAAAATCTAATTTTAAGTATTCAAACAGGAACTTGTTCTTTTGGTTGCTGTGAATTTATTACATGACTTAGTTGTTTTATAATTGCATTGTATCGTATGTGTATATGAGTGTCAGAGCAGTCGATTTTTTTCGTTGATATTTATAATTCTATAATATTGCAGATGTCCATGAGCGGCCGCCATTGGTTTTTATGACATAGGAAGACAAACAAGCAAGAGTATCGCCTAATGGAAAGAATGTGAAGAATCTTGGAATCTAGCCACAGTATTCTGTGCCATTCGCTGAAATAGTGACCTCGGAGTGCCGTTATTCATAAACCTTACTAATGTATTTCATATACGGGACTTCCATTCAGTACTATTGTACGTGAGTATGGCAGGACTTGGCTACCCGGCTCTATATATATGCAAGGCGGTTGGTATGCGTCTCCGCGCCAGTGTTTTATGAAAAATTCGACCTTCTCAGATTTTAATGATATTTTTTATGTAAATTCTATTACGAATCCATAAGCCCAATAAATTATTATTTTAATTCTTGCTTGTATTGTTTTTGAGTTATTAATAAAATAAGATTCATCCAATACAAGAACTACTTACAACTTAATGCCATATAAAATCTTTACAAGAATGATTTAAAACTTTATTCTTTCTCATAAATTATAACTAAACGGTAAATTCACAGAAAAAATAATGTTTAATTTTAGTTTTTTAGTGAAGTTTGTTATACTTTTGAATATTTAATAAGGCCTTTATACATGACATTTTTATCGAATTTATGATTTTTACTAAACTTAATATTTGATTATTTTATGTTTAATTAATATATGGATTCAAAATACTCCATGTCCAGTTTATTATATTATTTATATGAGTGTTTTAAATTAATAATGACGATCTCTGGCTCGTCACAATATGATTACCATACGTGGTGTACAGGGGTACCCAAACTTTTTGTCGCCGCGGGCCGCTAGACGTTTGATAATTTATTTCGGACTGCTTAGGATTGATTGTTTATATCTTATTGTCTTGATTTACAAACCCATTTATCCATCAAATCCCCAACGCCCCTACCGCTCAGCTCATGTTAATATGTCATCTATGGTAAGTCGTAAAATCCCTTGAGAAATGTGTAGAAAATTATTGTGGTTGCTAATACCGAAGAGAAACGGTCATTAAAACGGTGACACCAACCCTATGGACAGACCAAATCAAGGAATCAGCTGCTACGAGTTCCATAATATAGTCAACCAAGCGATGGACGGATGCCGTTGGAGACAGAGCATCGACTTAAAGTGCGGACTCACTACTGATGACCACGATTCTCAAACACGAGTTCCCGATTGCAGAGGGAGAGTAATCTTCTTCTAGTCAGCAGGCATAAGAAACTGCTAGCTCAGAACTTGGGCCACTGACACCGCATCATCTGTTGCTGTTCTAATCAGGTTATCAGGGACGCTGTTGTTTGTGTCTGTCTCTCACAGCCGCACAAGCGGTTTGTTGTTGAGAAACTCCACTTTGCCATGCTTTCCCTACAGCGATTAGTCTGTTGTGTCTGTCCAGTTGAGGGTCTTTCAAATTGGCCACAAGAGAAAGAAAAAGAATAAAATAATGGTCTATCTTATCGGGGAAACAAAAATTGTAAACTTATCAATGAACAATAAATATATATTATTATATTATTATTATTATCTTTTATTTACATAATTTTCTCTTAATAACAATATTATTAATATAAAAAAAATCTATAAAAATAATATTATCATTAGGGTTATTAATCCTTCGTGGCGGGATAAACCAAGCACACGAAGGATTATGCTTCCAAGGAAAGGAACCTTCTCACGATCCTAGCCGTGCACAATATGGCTGCTTTTTGAATTTTGAATTTAACCCACTTACCTAAACCTAACTTGGACAGATGGGCGTCCAAATTTTTACCGATAAGTCCATTCACAGAGACCACTATGGGTACAATGACAGTTGAATCAACGTGCCACATGGCGGAAATCTCATGCGCGAGGTCTATGTATTTTATTTGTTTATCTTTTTCCGCTTTAATGAGATTCTCGTCATGCGGAACACTAATATCAACTATCATTGCCTCGCGTGTAGTTCGATCCACTATCACAATATCAGGCTTATTGGCAACAATGTGCCGGTCCGTGATAATGGATCGATCCCAGTATAATGTTGCACGACTGTTTTCGAGAACTGACTTTGGATCGTATTTATAATAAGGCACCTCCTGCTCGCATAGGTCGTATTTAATGGCAATTAATTTAATTATTATGATTATTATTATTATTATCTTGTTCGACGTGATACTATTTGAACCATAACCCAATCTCGCCTAGATGGCATTTATCTGGACCAAAAAAAGTTATCTCCACCAAATGTACTCGATTCCAGAAATAAACCCGGCCCAATCCAATAATACATCACAAGTGTAACAAATCTACAGCATTCCAGTTGTCTGACGTGGAATATGAAATAAAAGATTCATCCGCTTAAATAGTTTCTGATGGTTTCATTTCTGTTTATGCAAAATTATATAGTATGTCCGGTGGCAAAATTAGGTATTCCAATATAAAAATAAAATTCAATAACTTTTATGAAGAAGAGCAGTGCGGGTTTTATTTTTTTGAATATTTCGTCAAAATGAACAATCAATAATTGTAGACGACCGATTGGCTCAGTGGCGGGGCCCTCCGTCCGCGGAGTCAATGGTCGCGGGTTCGATTCCCGCATCGGATTAAATATTTATATGGATTTATAAATGTTTATTCCGAGTCTGGTAACCCCCCCAATCCGCATTTCCTTTCCTGCCCCTTCCTTCCTTCTCTATCCTTTCCCTTCCTCTCCGCAAATCCACGGTCTGCCGTGCCAATGGATGCGTGGCTAGGGGCGAGCCTAGTCGTAAAACGTGCCGATCGTCCCGGGGTCGGGCTCCCCCGGGGACTATGGTGCCTTACCTCAGCATGCAGGGCTCTGCTGGGGCTGACCTCCATCCTCCCTTGCGGCTCGTGGGATTCACTAAGACGAATTTAATATACCTAATTTGTCGAAAATGACGGCGACGTGGTTCGCCACCCGTCACGTCCTGATTCTCACGAGGGCGAAAAGCGACCAATGACGAGCCGTTTCGCTGCGATGAATGGCAGCAAAGAAGCTCTGTGGTCTCTGCCAACCCCTGCGGGGGGATAGGCGTGAATATATAAAAAAATAAAAAAATTGTAGATATAGATATATTCTTTATTATACACCAAAAACAATGTTATACAATTATTGATTATAATAATATATAATATTTATATACAAATGTTTAGTCACTTAACGCTTGTCTTCGGTAGAATCTACATTACCTGAAAATGCCTCGTGTTGAGGCGAAACACGTGTCGTTTGCAAGGTGGAAAAGTGGTAGTGTGTGTTTGGTGTTGTGTATAGTGGTTGGTGGGTTGAGAGTTGTTTTCGATAAGTTTTGGTTTAAGTTCCAGGTAAATCCACTTCATCCAGCAGTAAAACACACATTTTGAATTTTTAATGTTGTTTGCTTGTCGCGGATCTTAGCTAAGTAAAAGTTTTGACTGTCCACATAATAAACAGATTATTCGACCTATAATCTACTTCTAGTAACCGGACATCCTATATAATGCCGCTTATTTGTATAAAATTCGACACAGTTTTCGTATTTCTATATTTTAATAGATCAAATTATTATACATATACATATATATATATGTGTGTGTGTATAGACATAAACAATATAATACATAGCCAATTCAGCTGTCTCTACTGCACTACGTTGATAGGAGACGAGCAGTAAAATTGTAGTGAATGCGTTGTTCAAACCGCTCGATGCTTGTAGCCGATAGTAGGCAAATTTAATTAAGACCCGATTGAGTTGATATATATATATATATATATATATATATATATATATATATATATATATATATATATATATATATATATATATATATATATATATATATATCTGCATTGAACAAGCAAAACACGACATTGGAATCTTCAAAAAACAATTCTACTATTTTCTTAAAGGCACAACTTCATCGCATTACAAATAAGCTACGTGTGAGATGTTAGCTAAGTGTTTCACCCGGAAGTTATCGGTATGCAGACGATAGTATCCGACGTGCCGCGGATGGAAATGACAGCTTGCTGCAAGCAGACGAGTTTGTTCGCGAGCAAATTTGTTATAGCTGTTTTTCGCTTCCTTGGTCGTTTCTATGGAGATTATTATTATAAATAATATTTACTTTGAATGATGATATTTTTTCACGGACCCTTATGTGTCCCACTGCTGAGCACGGGCTTTCCCATTTCTGAAAGAACGGACGTTAACCCACCATTACTTTTTATGGGATAGGAAGGCAAACGAGCAGGCATGTCACCTGATGGAAAGTAATCAACGCCGCCCATAGACATCCGCAGCGCCATAGGCAGTGCGAAGCGTTGCCGACCTTTAAGGAAAATTATGAGTGTGGGAATGGGAGGTGTAAAGGGAGGGGGGAGGGTGTTGGGCCTCCGGAGCTCGGCCGCAACAGGAAAAGAATACAAGCATAGGCAGATTTTAGTATTCGACCGAGCAACATCAACCGATATATTATGACTTTGACCTCATATTAAATGTATAAAGTTTAATTATTTTTCACTGTCGTATAAAATGAATACAGAAATATGTAGACAAGTTTTAGGGTCCGACAGACCAACATCAACCCAAATATTACGACTTTCGCCTCAAAAAGGTAACACCAAATATTTTAATTAAATTAAATAAACACGGATACAATTATGTAAGAAAAAATATGTGGGTAAAATAAAATGTGAGTATCTACATATATAAAAATTAATTGCTGTTCGTTAGTCTCGCTAAAACTCGAGAACGGCTGGACCGATTTGGCTAATTCTGGTTTTGAATTATTTTTGGAAGTCCAGGGAAGGTTTAAAAAGTGAGTAAATATGATAAAAATATTAGGAATATAGTATAAGCAACAATTTCATTTTCAATGCAATTGTCAACGCATATTGCACAGGAGAATTTTTCAAGCAACATTATTTGTAATTAAAAATAATAACAAAACCTATTTCATATCGAGCATTTTTTTATTGATTACGATTTCTTTTTGTTCCTGTTAAGTTTTGACCATATTTTTTACTAAAGTTGAAACATTCTGCAATTATCGTTTAGCTTTTTTATTTATTGATTCTGAGGCGGTACGAAGTTTGCCGGGTTAGCTAGTTACAAATAAAAATTTCAAAAGTGGTTAGTCGCTTTATTTTTTTTTTAGTCTGAGAATTATGTTGAGGTTTATTAACTTAGTATCCGTCGTAGAAAAAGTAGGGAAACCCTGATAAATATACCCCATACAATGTTATTACTAGCTTATCAGTTTGACGGATGGCGTCAGTACGCGTCTGTTTGTGTATGATGGATGACTCCATCGCAGAGCGCGGAAGTACTGACGTCTCGAGTGGCCACGTCAGTTTATCGGCGCTAATGGTTGCAGCCACTAATGTGTCGGCTGTGAGAAATGGAGTCGAATGTACTTGTGGGAATGTTAAATGTATTCTATCCACTTTAAGATAAAAAAACTACAAACATGCTCTTCACACTCCGATCCTCTACCATTCACTCAAGGTGACGGAGCCAACGAAGTCGCTGCGCCTTGATTTCGCCCGTAATTTTTATTCGCTTTGTCAGGTCTTCGATTTCGGCGTTTTTTCGAATTCTCCATGTTTCATCTTCTGTTCTCGTCCTGCCCGGAAAAAATTGATCGTCAAGGTCAATAATTTCACCATTAAGCCAATTACATGGTTCTTCAAAAATATAAATACATAAAATCAATAATCTTCTTTTATTTACAGGGAATGAAATACGAGTATACACATTCGATCGGTATTTCCTGTTTCTGCATACAAGTGGCAGTTTCACTGTAAAAAAATATCTAGAATAAACAGGCGCCAGCCATGTGCCGTCCCGTCAGATATTGTATGATCACAACAAGTTGTTGTACGATCATTTAGTTCAAGTGTTTCGAGTCATCGAACTGAGTGCCTGCGATGCTTGCGAAAATTATTATACGCTTTATTCACGACCTATCAATATATATTTTTCAATTCCTACTGTTAGTTCACACTCTCCTTATCTATACATCTATTATCTATAAAATATATAAAAATCAGTTGCTGTTCGTTAGTCTCGCTAAAACTCGAGAACGGCTGGACCGATTTGGCTAATTATGGTTTTGAATTATTTTTGGAAGTCCAGGGTTAAAAGGTGAGTAAATATGATAAAAATATTAGGAATATAGTGAAAGCAACAATTTCGATTTCCCTTAGAAACTATCTGTCAAATATTTGATGTTCGTCCCGTCGTTCAGAAATCAATTAAATTTAAAATTCGTTCAGAAATCAAATTAAATTCAAAAGTTTAGTTTTTTTTTTTCATTTCTTTGGTTTTTTTATTGGTTACGATTTCTTGTTGGTTCTGTTAGGTTTTGACCACATTTTTTTACTAAAGTTAAAACATTCCACAATTATCGTTCAGCTTTTTTATTTATTGGTTCTGAGGCGGTACGAAGTTTGCCGGGTCAGCTAGTAATATATAAAAATGGAGAGATATCTTGTTAGTCTCGCTAAAACTCAAAAACACCTTGACCGATTTCAATATTTTTAAGTTTCTTTTGTTCAGTCTAATACAGGGAAGGTTTAAGATTAAAAAAATACAGTGAAAACGTAAAAAAATAGCTTGAAAACTGAAAAAATATTTTTTTCTTTTTACTTTCAATAGATGGCTTTCATGACGGCTTTAACGTCTAACGGATGTGTTGTTACACAAAACTGTCGTTTGTTTTGTGCGGTTTTGAAAAGTATTACATACCTAAGTA
>JASFAT010002232.1:0-81657 GCA_031353405.1 Baronia brevicornis
TATACATATGGATTTTCTTGTGCGCAAACCAAGTGTTTAACACACAGAGACTCCATTCCAAACATACATCAAGTAAACTCTTTCCATTCTCATTCACTCTTTCATCACCGAAAGTACCAAGAACCTTTTCATATCCAACACGCTTTACACCCACCCAACCATTAAAATCTCCGAGCATAACTATTCTTTCGTTTTCCTTGCATTCATCTAAAACTTCCCTTACATTCTCCCAGAACTTCTCGTTCTCCTTGATGACGACGACAGAAACTGGATGCATAAAGAGCGACAGAAGCTGGATGTATAAAGAGTGACAGAAACTGGATGGAAACATAAAGGTGAAGGCCTGGCCGCACATGTGACGCATCTGACTGAGCAGACCTTTTTTTTACGTGGGGAAATCCGTTACGGATACCCTGCCGCCCTAGGGGGGATGGCGAGTTATTTCGGACTATCTGAAAATAGACCTATATCCAACAGTGGATTGCCGATTAGAATGATGGTAATTTCAAGATACATCTTGTTAAGTAACCAATTTATAATCTACTCGACCTACATAACTTTACATAGTTACACGATTACAATACAGACAATCTATTCCGGAATATTCTATTACAATAACAATGTCTTCGAGATGGGCAAACTCATCAATATTTCCATGCATATATGTAAATAGGTTCAGATAACTAACTTCAACTATAACTAACTAACTGGTTGTCTATGGGCGGCGTTGATTGCTTTCCATCGGGCGACACGCTTGCTAGTTTGCCCTCCTATCCCATAAAAAAAAAACTTCACTGGCAACTTGGTTTACACTAGTAAGTCACACCAACGTTCTGACGTGCCTTATATGAAAAGAGGATTTAAAGAAGAGGATGAAGTTAGAACTGAAGCGTAAAAGTAAATATCTATATTATAATTATTAGCAAATATATAATGGATTTGTCTGGTACAATATTATTTTTAAAGCACTCATTACACAATTATTGATAATTTCAACGTAGAATGCGTGAATCATTGGGGCCAATAACACAAATATCAGTATTTAATAGTTGATATGTATAACAAAGTAGCCATTTTCGGAGTCAACGGTCGCGGGTTCAATTCACGCTTCGGGATCAATACAGATACATACAGCCTATAAGTATTTATACCCAGTCTAAATATACCGCCAATCCACCTCGGACAAAGTCCTGTCCTTCCACCAGAAATGTGACAAAGAAAAGACGACTGGCAAAAGAAATTTACGTTGCGATTGTGGATGGAAGGGTAAGGATAGGGGAAGACCACGGAAAACATACCTTGACCGAATTGATGAAGTTTTTAAGACAGACCAGGTCAAGAGCACCCTTAACCGGCGGGCTTGCATGAGGAGAGTATTGAGTAAGGAGGAAGCAAGGAAAGTATGCCGAGATCGTAGCAGATACAGATCTGTGGTCTCTGCCTAACCCCACGGGAGACAGACGTGACGAAATGAAAAAAATTTAAAATTTACCACTGTAACCAAATTTCTGAAAAAATTGTATGTGACCACTCAATGGCGACGTGGTTCGCCACCCATCACGCCCACGAGGGCGAGAAGCGACTTACGGAGAGCCGTTTCGCTGCGATAAATGTGAGAGGAAGGATGGATGAGTGTGGAGGAAGTAAGGAGGGTGTGCCGGGATCATGGCGGATGGAGATCTGTGGTATCTGCCTACCCCTACGGGACATACGCGTGACTGTATGTACAATCACTCGAAAACAGTCAGTTTCAACGCTGTACAAAATTTCCAATTGGTCGAAGAGCAGCGAGACTCAGACCATTCGATGCAATACTTGTTTTCTGATCCAAATATGTAATTAAAACATTTTGAAATCTGTCGCATTTACAGCGGTTTTGCTTTCTTATATCGATATGATACGAAGACTTTTTTTTTAAAACAAAAAATTTTTTAATTAAAACAATAGCTTTCCGTCGACATGGCTTCCATAATTGTGGTGGTAACGATTAGACGCATGATCGCCTGGAGACGGTGGAATATGTAATGACACCGCTAACTGACAATTAAGCTTAATTGGAACCATTTGAGCGGTCATCGCTGACCGCCTTTAGCTATGCGGGCAGCGTGACAGTTACATTTTAAACGAATGTAATTTTTTATCAAATTACCCTTACATTTTTATTTAGAATAAGCCGTTTAATTATACGGCGGTTGTGACGATTACCTCTGATCACCCAGGTCGCCGGATTTCATCTCTATGTATTATATTTTTCTCTGTAAGGGTACTGTGACGTGCCTGACTTACTGCTTACGGCGCCACCCGGGATCTTTAGGGGGTTTTTATCTTCAAATAAAATTCTTCAAAACGATATTAATTTATTCTTACGTTTCATTGTACATTTATATATTAATTATACTTTCATCACACTTTATATCAACATATAATATACATTCTATATATTAATATATAATATTATTTATATATTGATATAAAGAACGTATATTATTAATTTCAATGTTTTGTGCCGGACGGGTGACATGTCTATCCAAAAGATGTCAATCGAACTAATGCACTTTGTTTTATAAGTGTTTTAGCGAGACTAATGGACAGCTATTGATTTATATATATTGATTTATATATATATATATATATATATATATATATATATATATATATATATATATATATATTTTTTTTATACTTACACAGAGTAAGTTAAGAATAGAGAAGATATTACACGTTAGACTGGACGCCAAGACATTTGTCATAAGTGAACCTGGATCGCTCTCACACAGAGTAAGTCACAGAAGTAGAAATAAATGTGGCATGTAACGTGTAAAATTGTATATTTGTCATTTCGCAACACGCTACGCCACACACGATGTGTTATAACGTGCTGTTTATAAACTATATTCACAATTTATACGACGGCGATGGATGCGAAGGTGTAATACTGTCATAACAATTCATAATTAACTGTTTTGATATGACGAGACTTAACGCGAGTTTAAGAAGAAATTCGTTTTTTTTTTTTCAAGATTTAAGAAATTTATTTGTTGAAACATGAGTATACATAAATCATACAAAGCATGCAGGTTGTTAACGTACATAATATACAATAGATCCATCATATTTGGGCTTTGTGGCGTACAAATATATAAGTTTTATAATAATCTAAGTCTTAATAAAAAAATATTTATCGTACAAAAAAAGGGATGAAAATCTAACGTTGTATTTTTTATTACTAGTTGTCGTCTAGTGGCCGAAAATTAGTTAAAATTATTTTTTTTTTCACATTTTATTTTTTCGCAATATTGTTATCTTCTTCGGGTTTTCATAAAGTGTTGCCATATATATGGTCACGCCTGTCTCCCTGTAGGGTTAGGCAGAGACCACAGATCTCCATCCGCTACGATCCCGACACACCTTCCTTGCTTCCTTAACACTAATCCATCTTTTCATCCATCCTTCCTCTCATATTTATCGTAGCGAAACGGCTCTCCGTTGTCGTAGTGTTGCCGCAGGCGCAATTCTTACCCCACCCCATTTTTTCCTCCTCTCCGATTATATCCACAAAGGTAGGTAACGCATATGCAATGGTGTTAATCACGCGTACCGTTTGCCTATAACTTCCATAAAGAATTGCTCCATACTAACTACTTTATAATCATTTCAAAACCTATTTATATTTTATTAACAATAAATGCCGAATGTGTGTGCGTGTGTATATATATATGGCTATATTGCCGATCTAAAAGATTTGCTCAGTGGCGACCGATTGGCTCAGTGGCGGGGCCCTCCGGCCGCGGAGTCAATGGTCGCGGGTTCGATTCCCGCATCGGAATAAATATTTATATGGATTTATAAATGTTTATTCTGAGTCTGGTAACCCCCCCAGTCCGCATTTCCTTTTCTGCCCTTTCCTTTCTTCTCTATCCTTTCCCTTCCTCTCCGCCAATCTGCCGTGCTAATGGATGCGTGGCTCCCCCGGGGACTATGGTGCCTTACCTCAGCATGCAGGGCTCTGCTGGGGCTGACCTCCATCCTCCCTTGCGGCTCGTGGGATTCACTAAGACGAATTTAATATACCTAATTTGTCAAAAAAATGACGGCGACGTGGTTCGCCGCCCGTCACGTCCTGATTCTCACGAGGGCGAAAAGCGACCAATGACGAGCCGTTTCGCTGCGATGAATGGCAGCGGATGGAGCTCTGTGGTCTCTGCCAACCCCTGCGGGGGATAGGCGTGAATATATAAAGTATCTCGACTCCCAAAGTTATATCTTAACGATGTAATAATTATATAATTTTTCTTATGGCTATTAACCTTGTTTATTAATATTCTTTTCTATCATCATGACGATAATGTATCACCAACCTACATCGAATTATGTTTTTAACATTGTGTCCATCCTACGGTTGTCTGCAAGAAATTGCTACAAGCGATAAGACCGCTATTTGTACATAAATATTATAATCAAAATTTTATCGACATCGACAGTTTTGTATAATAACAAGTCCGTTAGACGATAAATTCGTCACGAACGCCATCTATTGAAAGTAAACGGAAGAAATACAATTTTTATTTTTTCAAGCTGCTCTTTTATGTTTTCCCCATATATTCCCTGTATTAGACCGGATTAAAAAACAAAAATATATTCAAATAGGTCGAGCCGTTTTTGAGTTTTAGCGAGACTAACAAAAAACTCTCCATATTTATACAAAATATAATAGATATATAAAAATATTAAAAACGATTATTAAAGGAGTCAGGCGTTACTTTGCGGAAATCTATCACTATGTGGACAGTCAAAAGTTTTACTTAGCTAAGATCCGCGACAAGCAAAACAATAACAGAAAATTAATAATATATGTTTTTCTGCTGGATGAAGTTGATTTATATGGAACTTAAACCGAAACTTTTCGGTTGTCTTCCGTAGAGTCTACTATACCTGAAGATGCCACGTGTTGGGGCGAAACACGTGTCGTTTACAAGGTGGAAAAGTGGTAGTGTGTGTCTGGTGTTGTGTGTAGTGGTTGGTGGGTGGAGAATTGATGGCCGATTTTCGGTAAGTTGTTGGTTTAAGTTCCAAATAAATCCACTTCATCCAGCAGAAAAACACAAATTATTAATTTTCTGTTATTATTTTGCTTGTCGCGGATCTTAGCTAAGTAAAACTTTTGACTGTTCACATATTAAAAAACTAGTATCTTTAGTATGTGATCGTGTGATGTATGTGTGTGAGTGTGCGTGTGTGTGTGTGTGTGCGTGTGTGTGTGTGTGTGGGTGAGTATATTTTAAAGAAACGCTCCAATTCTTGATAACCCTAGAATGGTAGTGATATCGGGAAATAATGAGTTACTTGTGCCTGCGAGAACTTTATAAATAGGGTACTATTAGATACAATTAGTCACACTTATCTACTTGGTGTCAGGGTTGCGGATGACGAATGATCTTTTTATCTATTATAATTAATTATTATAACACACACACGCACACAGAGAGAGAGAGACACACACGCACAAATGTAGGAGTTACTAAATGATAATACGACATATAAGACGACATGGGGGGTCTTCCAATTAAACCAGAGTCCCGCATGACATCTAGATGGAAGGTATTGGCTGAAAACCAACGCATGGGGGGAATCCCCCTATCTGCTAGCAAAAGCTAAGCCACTTCCTTTGCTCAGGAAATATTATATACTTAGTTATGTATGATAAAAGTGAAATATGTAATGTAAAACTGTAATTTTTGCGTGTCGCATGATGGAAAGCAATCAACGCCACCATATCCATAGCAAATGATGCCGGCCTATGAGTAGGCTTATGTTGAAACTAGTTGATTCTGCATTGTGGTGATGCGTGGTATGAATTAGCGTGAATGTGCCGGCTCGCCTAGGGAAGTACCACACTCCCGCAGAAAACCGGCGTCTCAGACCACTACACAGCTACCAAGCTTAGCTACCCGCGCTTCGTACGGTGAGCGTTTGAGTTCCGGAGACCCAATGCCCTTCCCCTTCCATAATGACACTTTCCTTAAAGGTCGGCAACGCTTCTGCACTGCCGATGGCGCTGCGGATGTCTATGGGCGGGGTTGATCGCTTTCCATCAGGCGACACGCCTGCTCGTTTGCCTTCCTATCCCACAAAAAAGAAAAGTTGAAACGCGCTCCTTACACCCAATATTTTAAATTACGTTAAGACTTCGCCGTATTATAGTACTATACTCCATTGAATTCTGACTCATTATGTAAATATACAATCCTTATGTCTCAATAAACAGCGACTCAGGTGGGAATTGAGTCATAATATTTGTTGCCGGTTCTTATAAAATTGGTGACGTATACCTATAATGTATTTCCGTGTATTTCAATTCCTACTATTAGCTCACACTCACCCTATATATATTTATATCTTATTCAAATTTTCAATCGTTAATAAAATTCATCCACTCAAGTTCATATACATTCTTTTAATAGTAATAATATTAATAATAATTCTTTCTTTGTATAATGTGATGTTATAATAAGATGAAAAAAAGACGTTTAAAAGCTCCATCACATTGCCACTTACTGCGTACAAATTTCATTAATTATTACACACTATTAGAAATGACTAAAACAATTATTACAAATCTAAATACTATACTATTATAATATCATTAAAATTAAAATTAATATTACATTTATATATCACTTTATACTTTACACTATATGTTTATCTATTATATACATTTGATTGACTCTTCAAAGCAAAAAAGTCCTTAATATTATAAATATTGGCATCAATTAGCCATTCATATAGTCTTTTTTTTAATAATGTTGGGTTCAATTCTTTTAATTTTTTCAATTCTTTAACAATTGTAGTGGGATGACACTTGATGTTAATACAGTTTTAAAATATTAATTCATTAATAAAATTGAATTAATTATTTTTGTCATGTATGGGAGAAAAACAATTCTGTTATATAAGATATTTAGCAGAGATAGATTTATGAATAAATACCGTGGAATAATACCGGCAAAATGTGTAGATCTCTGGTAAAAAGGGGGAATTGAATTAATTATTTTTTATACTACTAGTTTATTTATAATTTTATTAGTTTACAGTCAGCGGTCAGCAAGCCACGGCCCGCTTGATCCCATCTTGCGACCCGCGACTTTATTATAACAGACTCATATAAACTAAATACATTTGGATATTTTGCGAATTGAAAATATAAATATGAAACTTTACATTCAACAAATGGTGGTGCATGGAATGAAACTGCCGTGCTAACTATTCTAATCACATCAGTAACGCTCGTGAAAACCTCAAGATGGAGGTAGATGATGAGATATCATGAAATTATATATAATAACGCTTCTGATGGTTTAATCATGCAAGGTGAATTTGTAGTGGTAGAGCCACGCTGCAGGTATACTTTGTCAAAAATGGCATATTATTTGTCTGTAGCACGCATGGGCCGACTCGCCCGGGGATGTACCACACTCCCGCCGAAAACCGGCGTCTGAGTCGTAGCTTACCTACCGTGCCACGCTAGGTGAGCAGCCGAGTTCCGGAGGTCCAACACCCTCCCCCCCATTCCCACCCCCATAATGATACTTTCCTCAAAGGCTTCGTACTGGCTATGGTACTGCGGATGTTTATGGGCGGCAATGATTGCTTTCCATCAGGTGACACGCCTGCTCGTTTGCCTTCCTGTCCCATAAAAAATATCCAATATTTCATACATTAGAGAAGAGGTTGACTTCAATTATTAAAAATAAAGATACGTAAACCAACATTTCTCAGTTCGAGCAAACCTTTGATCACGGGACGCCCTGAATGTTGTAAATGATACTTGGAATATTCTAAATTTAAATAAACGTCGCCCGCCTATAACGTAATAACCCTATAGAGACAGGAAAGAGAGGCAGTGATCAATGGTATAAGAATCCTTAAATTTAACAGTGACTTGTTGAATTTAAGGATTCTGATGAAAATAAACATTTAAAATTAATATAGATACATACATATCGTCACGTCTGCTTCCCGTATGGGTAGGCAGAAACCACAGATCCCCATCTGCAAAATCTTTGAAATTGCCAGTAGGAAAACCAGATAGGAACAACTTATAAACATCAGAGAAAGACGTCACAGTAATGTGTAGTTAAAAGCAAAACAATCACTTCAGGTGTCAGGGGTCCCACTCTGTGTGTGGGATTTGACAATGATTTATACAAAAACCCCTTTCTTTTTATTTGTATAAAACTTCTTACTTCTTCTTTAACAGTAAAGAAGATATAAGATTTAAATATTAAATAATAAAAGTTAATAAAACCTATATATTCAAATATTTTTATGAAATTTACTTGGTATGTGGACAGTCAAAAGTTTTACTTAGCTAAGATCCGCGACAAGCAAAACAATAACAGAAAATTAATAATGTGTGTGTTTTAGGTATAGTAGACTCTACGCAAGATAATCGAAAAGTCTTCCGTAGAGTCTACTATACCTGAGGATGCCTCGTGTTGGGGCGAAACACGTGTCGTTTACAAGATGGAAAATTGGTAATGTGTGTTTAGTGGTTGGTGGGTGGAGAATTGATGGCCGATTTTCGGTAAGTTGTTGGTTTAAGTTCCAAATAAATCCTCTTCATCCAGCAGAAAAACACACATTATAAATCTTCTGTTATTGTTTTGCTTGTCGCGGATCTTAGCTAAGTAAAACTTTTGACTGTCCACTAAGTGATGGATTTTCGCAAAGTAACGCCTGACTCCATTAATAAATTTATTTGGATCAAAATTAAAACGAGTGTGGATGAAGCAAAGAAAGTGTGCTGGGAGCATATGTAGGTCTATTTATGGTCTCTGCCCACCCCTACGGGATTATATGTATGTATGAAATAAAATTATATCCAACATTAATATATATTTAATTCAATGTACTGATATAATTCACCAGAAACGGAATGGAACGTTGGTTGGCGGAACAACGAATGACATCCTGTGGAAGCCGTTCTTCAGGAAGTGGGGAGACTAGCGTTTATACATTAGCTACACAAAGCCGAATTCGCGGTTGAATATACCATGTCTACAAATCAAATCTGTATGTACATATTATTTGTCTATTGTGACGAAAACAACAGTTTCGCCTTTGAACTAGGAGTCCTTTTTTTATGGGATAGAAAGGCAAACGAGTACGCGTGTCACCTGATGGTAAGCAATCAACGCCGCCCATAGATATCCGCAGTGCCATAGGCAGTGTAGAAGCATTATCGGTTTTATATGCGATATGATTAGATGTATTGTATAATAATCTTTTGATTTCACACGAAATAAATAAATTAAGTTTTATTTGGCGAATATTTTTTTTAAATTCGATGGCTATATACTGTTTTTGTTTTTAGTTATCTTTTTTAAATTCGGTGGCTATATACTGTTTATGTTTTAGTATACTTTTTTAAATTCGGTGGCTATATACTGTTTTTGTATTTAGTTTTTAGTTCTAAATTCGGTGGCTATATACTGTTTATGTTTTAGTATACTTTTTTAAATTCGGTGGCTATATACTGTTTATGTTTTAGTACACTTTTTTAAATTCGGTGGCTATATACTGTTTTTGTATTTAGTTTTTATTTCTAAATTCGGTGGCTATATACTGTTTATGTTTAAGTATACTTTTTTAAATTCGGTGGCTGTATACTGTATTTGTTTTTAGTGCGGTTAATTTGTTATCCCTTGCTGCTTTGGTGATATAACAGAAGTGAACAAGCTTACTATTAACAAGTATAGCTGTGTCGGTGATACATTGTTGTAGCCTTTAGACGACACAAACTGGTTTGGTGACGCGATTATTAAAACACGTCTCATTCGAAGCGTGTTTGACCGACATCCTTGCAAGATGAAATAGTATAGAAATAGAAAAACCGTTAATTTGTGACTGACGTTTGTTTTCAAGACATTAAACGTTAAATAAAAATTAAATTTAACATAAAAAAAAAAAACTATATGGACAGTCAAAAGTTTTACTTAGCTAAGATCCGCGACAAGCAAAACAATAACAGAAAATTAATAATGTGTGTTCTTCTGCTGGATGAAGTGGATTTTTTTGGAACTTAAACCAAAAATATACCGAAAATCGGCCATCAATTCTCCGCCCACCAACCACTATACACAACACCAAACACACATTACCACTTTTCCATCTTGTAAACGACACGTGTTTCGCCCCAACACGAGGCATCTTCAGGTATAATAGACTCTACGGAAGACAACCGAAAAGGTTTCCGACAACTTTCATCCAGCAGAAAAACACACATTATTAATTTTGTGTTATTGTTTTGCTTGTCGCGGATCTTAGCTAAGTAAAACTTTTGTCTGTCCATATAGTGCCGGGGTGGTAGCGGATGGAGATCTGTGGTATCTGCCTACCCCTACGGGAAACAGGCGTGACAATATCTATGTATGTATGTATTTTCGGCATCAACGGGTCAGAATACATCTTGTGAATTCCATCCACATTTTTCCTATGTGTATTTCCAGAGATATACTAAGTACCGGTTTTTTTTATATATATTCACGCCTATCCCCCGCAGGGGTTGGCAGACACCACAGAGCTCGATCCGCTGCAATTCATCGCAGCGAAACGGCTCGTCATTGGTCGCTTTTCGCCCTCGTGAGAATCAGGACGTGACGGGTGGCGAACCACGTCGGCGTAATTTCCAACAAATTAGGTATATTAAATTCGTCTTAGTGAATCCCACCAGCCGCAAGGGAGGATGGAGGTCAGCACCAGCAGAGCAATTTTTTCCCCGGTTTTTTTCTGTTATAATATCAACAGTAATAGATGATTGCGATATTATTCGCGTTTTGAACGATATACTCTAAAAATAGTTATATACTATTACAGAAAACCACACAATATCGATTCAATCGATATCAATATCGATTACGATAGTGTCTAATGTCGAAAACTAACAAAGGATAAATTCGTACTTATTACGTAACTTTTCCATACGTAATTAAAACAAATGAAAACAAGACTATTAAAAAGAACTATATGAATGGCTAATAGATGGCAATATTTTTTATATTAAGGACTCTTTAGCTTTAAAACTTTTCGGTTGTCTTCCGTAGAGTCTACTATACCTGAAGATGCCTCGTGTTGGGGCGAAACGCGTGTCGTTTACAAGATGGAAAAGTGATAATGTGTGTTTGGTGTTATGTATAGTGGTTGGTGGGTGCAGAATTGATGGCCGACTTTCGTTAAGTTTCTGGTTTAAGTTCCAAATAAATCCACTTCATCCATCAGGAAAACACACATTATTAATTTTCTGTTATTATTTCGATCTCAGCTAAGTAAAGCTTTTGACTGTCCACATTTAAAAATTGGATCAAATGTATGTAATAGATAAATCAATTATAATTTTAATGACGACATAATAGTTCATTAATAATTAAATGCTTCGTAACCACAATTTTTTTATGAGATAGGAGGGCAAACGAGCAAGCGTGTCGCCTGATGGAAAGCAATCAACGTCGCCCATAGACAACCGCGACACCGCAGGAGTCGTGGAAGCGTTGCCGGCCGTTTATGTATGTGTAGGTTTGATTTTTGAAGATGCCAATGTCGTATCGGTTCGCTAAGACCGCCGAAGGTAGCTGGTTCCACAGAGTTCGACTTATGTATTTAGATACAGAGATCTAAATGTAATAATTAATGAAATTTGTACGCCATAAAGGGCAATGTGATAGACCTTTTATACGTCTTTTTTCATCTTGTTATACCTCACATTATGCAAATAAAGAACTATTCTCTCCTTACTTAACTCCTCTCTCTGTGATATAGAAGCATGGAGCACGAAGAAGCCGAACTCAAGTGCGATGCTATTATTTAGGAACTTTCTTGTAAGACAAGTATTGAAAATGACTGTTTTTTTTTGTTATAATAAATATGTTGACAGGTTAATTTTTAAGGAGACTTAGACTGTTCCGGAGAGTTTTGGGGATGACACCTGTGCTGAAGATGATAGGGATTTTTTTTTGTATGTGTTACATTCCATTGTGTTTTGATTGTTATCGATAACTCTGTGTATTTTGCTATTTTTTCGAAATATGCATGGGTTAAGTTGTGTGCGCTACATATTGCTATATCTATAATGTATACTACCTTATTATTATTAAAGCTATGCGCCACAAATTAATTTCGGACATGAAGCGCTAGACAACCGTCTTTCGATTGGACTCAATATCACAATAGACGCTCATTAGGACCATTGTAATGAGTCACGACTCTTCATAACGATTTAAGAGTAATTTTACGCAATGAGCTAAGTGACATGGCTACACTGGTGTGGTTATTTGTCGGCCTGTGAGAAATGTGTAGGCTTGTTTTTTGAAGGTTCCATTATCGTATCGGTAGGAGAACACAGCTGGATAAAGCTGGTTCCAAACGATAATGATGCGTGGAAAGAAAATAAAATATTTCAACTATGCCAAAACTTCAACGTGCTCTAAATATTTACTTAAAGTACCTCCTTCGTGTCTTCTCCCTTCTACGTGACATTGGCGAAGTCATCCGTGCTATTTTGGCACTATTGAAAGGCACTAATTCAAATGAATGAATGAAAAACAAACACTATTAAAAAAACTTAATCATGAAATCTTTTTAAATATAATAAATCGTTTAAAAATTATATCATTAGTAAATTTATATAGAAAAGCCACGATGTAAAGAAAATGTAAATGTTTTTTATTTGTTTAAAATATAAATGGACGGATGATGAAATTAAATAAGAAGGCATACGAGCAAGCATATCGCCTAATGCCATGCAATCATACCTACTATTGACATCTGCAACAACATTGGCAATTTTAAAAACAATACCATGAAGGCCGGCAACGCTTCCGTAATACCTATGGTGTCACGGATGTCTATGCGGCGTTGATTACTTGGCTTGGCTTGCTCGTTTGCCCTTCTATATCACAAAAACAAGTACTTTTCCGGTCGAACCGAGACATTCGTGCTAAAATGACTTTAACGCTACACAATTATTTGTTAGAATATACCTAATATATTGTTTTAGCTATTTATCCATTGGATTATGAACAGAAGCTTTGTCGGCTTTTTAGCTCTTGGATTTGTCTCTAATTTTTGTATAAATATATAAATAAATAATTCCCTCTAAATGATTCTAGAAAGTAAAGAAAAAGCGCTTAATTACAGGTAAATAAACGAATAACCATCCCACGCAAACTACGTAGGTGCATAATAAAAACTGTTTACTTTTAAAGCCTACATTTAAAGATACACTGAAATCATATATTAGCGTAACCCCAAAGAATTAGGTTATATCACTTCGAAACACTTTGTGGAAGATATGTAAATTAATTTCTAGAGTTTTATTTTTTAATTTATTAACAAAGACAACATAATCGACAAATAAAAATGTGAATGCAAAACATGGTCGGAATCGTTCCATAGTGAAATAAAATACCACATTATATACGTGAAAGTTTATGAAAGAATCGAACCAAAACATAGTTTTACCAATAAAAAAAAAATTGTAATACTATTAATTAATATTTATAATGATTAAAAAAAGCATATTATGTGAAACACTGTATAAAAATTACAGTTTTATTGCATCAAGTATTTCATTCGCAATTGCAAATATTTGATAAAGAACGGGTGTGAAATATGTGTCATCAGTAATGATTGAGTAGTAGTATTTTTGTAAATAAACTTACCAAATGTCGTTGCAAATCAAAACAGTCCGTCCCAGCTATTCGGACGACGAATAATCAAATTTAGTCCAAGAACGTTTTATTTCTCTAATAACACAAGAACATGTGTAGTAGAAAGTCGTCAGTAGTATAATTTTAACGATATATTTAAATATTTCTGACATCACAAGCACGTGTGTACATAGTTCGAAACGTAACAAAATATCATTAGAATTCGCGCTAAGATATAAACTTCAAACACGTGCACCTACAACGATGCCAACCGTCACACTGACAAATCAATACAATACTGACATAACAAACGAACGTGCATTGCGCGCGCGCATTGTACGAAGTCACGAAGCGAGTAAGCGGCTAAGCGGGACAAGAATGACTCATACCCCATCCACGGCTGCCCGTCACAAAACAATCGCCACAAACAGATCTCGATGTAATCACATTAACATAAAGTCTATATTTGTATAACTAAGAAAATGAGAACCGTAAAATATTGTGTAAGCAAATTTCAACTTTGTTTTTAATTAAATAGTGTGTATAATTGTAAATAAGCCGTAGAATTCCTTGATTTCGCGAACGTATGACGTTTTACAATAATTGCGGAATGACTTACCTGTTTAGAATACATCATTATCGTTATAATCAACGTATTTTACAACTATACTTATGACTACATGAGAAATTATTATGTTACAACTATTTCTTTATTCCACCGTATAATAAATATATATTGTCCTTTAACTTAATTATTTTTATGTTAAAATTACACACTTGTAGCTAATGAAAGTCTAGCGATTCTGTTAAAATAATTTAGAATTCTTATTAACCATTCCAAGTTGATGATATACTGAATAGTGTTTTTATTATTTAAAATAGTGTATGTTAATATTTTAATGGTAAATAGAAGCGAATGTGTCATATCGAATCGTTTGCGGAACACCGTTTAATATTTAAAATAATTCGTGACGTATAGAAATAGATATATTGTGTATTCTTTGCTGGCAATTAGTTATAACTATTACGCCAGTGTCAAGTAAAATATAATAATATCAAATATCTTGGTATATACCAGTTTGTTCGTCACGTTACGTCTTGATAAAATGGTGGCTATTTTACCAAAACCTTCTATGGACTTTTTCAGTCAGCTTAAAAAGTCACGATACACGCATTTATTTTATATCACTTCACTATTACGCCTTTATCGAAGTATATTACATAATACGCCACCACAATTACACGATATAACTGATAATTATGTAAGATTATAGTGATGAAATAAAAACACAACGACACTCATGTAAGTTGGCGGGAAAAGCCTAGGTATATATTTCAGCTTCATTGTGTGTATCGATTAATTTAAAAAAAAAAATGATTTTTTAAAACGCACGAGCCACTATGACTATATATATTTTTCGTTTTTTTTATATATTCACTCCTATCCCCCGCAGGGGTTGGCAGAGACCACAGAGCTCCATCCGCTACCATTCATCGCAGCGAAACGGCTCTCCATTAGTCGCTTTTCGCCCTCGTGAGAATCAGGACGTGACAGGTGGCGAACCATGTCGCCGTTATTTTCAACAAATTAGATATATTTCATTCGTCTTAGTGAATCCCACGAGCCGCAAGGGAGGATGGAGTTCAACCCCAGCAGAGCACTGCATGAGGTAAGGCACCATAGTACCTGGGAGAGCCCGATCCCGGGACGGTCGGCACGCTTGCAACTAGCCACGCATCCATTGGCACGGCAGACCGTGGATTGGCGGAGAGGAAGGGAAAGGAAAGGGCAGGAAAGGAAATGCGGATTAGGGGGGTTACCAGACTCGGAATAAATATTTATAAATCCATACATATATTTATTCCGATGCGGGAATTGAACCCGCGACCGTTGACTCCGCGGGCGGAGGGCCCCGTCACTGAGCCAATCGGTCTCGGTAATATATTTTTTCGCCAATATATATTAATATAATTTTATCGCCAACATATTTTTCTTAAATATAAATAACTATTGCAAATATATAAAAGCTTTTTTTAACGATTACAAAACAACTAAGTAGGCGCACATTAAATAATTCAATCAATATAATATAATTGTTGTAGAACAATTGGTGGGAATATTGCGTTTGCTATATTTTTATTGCAGGCGTTAACGCACAAATTTGTGAATTAATGAAAACTGAATCAGTAAGCTATTGAAAAGGAAAGTTGGAGTTATCATTTATAATCTTTCGTATCTCTATTTTATAATTCTTTAGTATCTCCAATTGGCTCAAAGGCAGGACTGCCGCCTACGGAATCAATGAGTCGCGGGTTCGATTCGCGCATCGGAACAAATATATGTATGGCCTACAGATATCTATTCCGAGTTTGGTTTCCTCGCCAATCTGCATCCTCTAAAAATGGAAGGTCCGTACACAGCAATGGGACATTAATTGGCTGTGAAAATATCCCAGTACTTATCTATTATAACTTTTATTTAATTGAAGCATTAAGGTAAGGTCAATCCATCTTTGAAAAGACTAACTTTAGTTTTGATTGATATCTTCTGGTATTTCCACTAAAGGTCACATAATGTGACGCGCCCGCAAACTTTGCAAAAGTCATAAATCTAGTCATTACCTTAGTAGACGTATTGGGCTCTTAGGTCTTATCTAGCTTTGAAACGTTCACAAACTTTCCGTCTCAGGAACGTTAAACTAATAAATTATAAGAAACTTAGTTCATCTCTGCCTTACTTCAAAAGTATTATATAATATTGTACGCGATATACGAGTATAAATATTTGTCGATTTAATTTATATACTGCGAAGCTCTTCCGCGAAGAATTAAGAAGACATAAGAATGCAAAGTTGATGTGTGAAGAAGATAAATTTTTTTATACAATGACTGACAAAGGATGATTTCTATATTCATTTATATACATCATCATCACCATAATATATGTATGGATTACAAATATTTATTCCGAGTCTGGTAACCCTCCAATCCGCATTGAACAAGCGTGGTGGGTTAACGTCCGTTCCTCCAGAAATGGAGAGGTTCGTGCTCAGCAATGGGACATCAATGGGATCTTCGGCTTCATGCATCCAGTTTATGCCAGCCGCCCTGCACAGATCGTCGCACCATCTAGCCGGGAGACGTCCCACGCTACATTTGCCGAGACGCGGTCTCCACTCCAGCACTACATACATACATACATAGTAATTAATATCGATGTATGTATTGTAAAAAAAATTTTTGAAAAATTTACGACTAATTGACTCAGTGGCGCGGCCATGGAATCAATAGTCGCTGGTTCGATCCCTACATCGGAATAAATATATTCTGAGTCTGATAACCCCGCCAATCCGCATTGAACAAGCATGGTGGGTTAATGTCCGTTCCTCCAGAAATGGGGAGGTCCGTGCTCAGCAATGGGACATATATGGGCTGTGAAAACAAATTTACCGTAAAAAAAATATTAAAAGATACAGTGAATACAGGCGTTTCATTTTTTTACGCATATAAAAATATGCATTGTAGTAAATCAGATAGAATTTTCACTTTATTTTTTATTGTTTCAAAGTTGTGATATTAAAAACACCTTTTGCCACTTTTTACGATGTACCGCCACTGAGGTTGGTTGCGGGTAATGCTGCGCTTGTCACAGGTGTACACTTTTATATCTGTACAATACCCTCATATTACTGACTATGGTATAAAACAATACAGGTTACTCGCGCTTATCCGACACACGTTTTTGGATTCTATGTCTGGAATTTTTTTGATATAAATGTACTTTATAATCAGTGAACTTACAATCAATGAATCTATTTAAACTACGGATCATACTACATAATTATGAAGAGGAATTTGGTCTGCCACATTAAGTTTCGTGATAGATCATTTTAAATAAATATATTTATTTTTACTTAATTTATGGTTCACATTTTGGGTCATAGTGGCTTGAAGGTCATCTCACATCACATATATGCTGTCGCGCTTTTATTAGAACTATTCAAGACAAACAATCCTACGGTACATCATCTTTGTGTAACTCCAATGGTTTAGGCAGCGTACGCCAAGATAGCTCTCAGAGACCAGATTTTTTTTCCGACTTAATTGACATGTATCGTTATATTACGGTCAAAATTACATAAAATCATTGCAAATTTTATCCTATATGTTATTCCGATGTATAACCTATATTACTCTAAAGTTTCATCCAAATCCGTCAAGTAGTTTTTTTTCGTGAAAGAGTAACAAACATACATCCATACACACAAACTTTCGCATTTATAACATTAGTAGGATGAATGTGAAATTGAGTAAATTAAACATCACAATGGAGATATTTTGTTGTAAAAATAACAACATCAGTGATATAGAACTTAAAAAAATTATAATGGTGGTGCGTTTGGCCTATGGGGCGCCCCAGGTACCGCTGGCCAGGTACCAGAGACATGATCGAGGTTGACTTGCGCAATCTTCAAGTCTGCAACTGGCAGGAGGTGGCGCATGACAGGACACCGTGGCGTAAAATCTGTTCGGAGGCCAAGATACATTTTGGGTCGCTGCGCCAACAAAGTTAGTTTTAGTTTTCGATAGTGGAATTCAGCTGCACGTTTTAACCAGATTTTTTTTATGTGTAAATTTTTTACGTTATTTTTATATTAGTTTTTACGGTATATATATTATATATATATATATATATATATATATATATATATATATATATATATATATATATATATATATATATATATATATATATATATATATATATATATATATATATATATATATATATATATATATATATATATATATATATATATGAAATAAACAAACATTAAATACAGCGCCAGCGGGTAAAATCGCGCCCTTCTCAATAAAAAGAGTTGTCTTTGATCTTTGTTCAAAAGGGCCCTACGTGTGTCAGAGACATTTTTAAAAGCTTTATAATGAGTTTCTTGGCACGTTGCATATATGCAAATCGTCGCTTCTTCATCCAGTATTTATATATATATATATATATATATATATATATATATATATATATATATATATATATATATATATATATATATATATATATATATATATATATATATATATATTTCTCTACTCCGAGTAAATCCCTCACTAAAAGTTTTCCCATTTTGTTGTCTGCTCGAATGATAAAGTAAATAAATAAGTTGCAGACATAACAAGAGACTTGGTTTGTATTAATATAATTTTTTTCTTTTTCTTATGGAATAGGAAGGCAAACGAGCAAGCGTGTCACCTGATGGAAAGCAATCAACGCCGCCCATAGACATCCGCAGCGCCACAGGCAGTGCAGAAGCGTTGCCGACCTTTAAGAAAAGTGTCATTATTGGAGTGGGAATGGGAGGGGCGGGGGGGGTAATCCTCCACAACTCAGCCGCTCACCGTACGAAGCGCGGTAGCTAACCTACCACTCAGTCAGTTTTCTGCAGGAGTGTGGTACTTCCCCGGGCGAACAAGCCCATTCGTGCTACAGACAAATATTATGACATTTTTGACAAAGCGTATTGGAATTTAGTAAATTAAACATCACAATGAAGAGCTAAAATTTTATCGTAAAAATAACAAGATCAGTGATGTAGAACTTATAAAGATAATAATGGTAGTGCGTACAAATTATAACCTTTCCAATTATGCATTATATTAGTGAAGATTTTCCGAAATTTGTATGTACAATCAACAGTGATAGGCGTGTCGGATTACAGGAGGCGCCGGATTATACAGAGGCCGGATTACCGCGGTCCTACTGTATTTGATTTGTTACTCGCTTAATGATCGTTTTCTTAGCATTATTATAATGAAGCTGGATTGGACTCTGGGTGAAGTCTGGTGATTGCGATCTTCAGTCATAAAGGATCGACCAGAAAAAGACTATATTTAAATTCTTAGTCGACATTGTTTTTTTAAGGAATTCTACAACCCACTACACAATAAACTAGGACAAGAAGCTAGAAAGCTATATAAAAGTAAATTTTAATCTGTTTTTTACTTTTTTATGGAACAAGATTTTTTTATGGGATAGGAGGGCAAACGAGCAGACGTGTCACCTGATGGAAAGCAATCAACGCCGCCCATATACATCCGCGATGCCATAGGCAGTAGGCATGATTTTTAAAGGTTCCAATATCGTATCGGTTCGAAAACACCCTGAAGGTTTTATTACCCCTTACTACCTTCTGAAATTTCGCAGAGGATGTGACTTCCTCCACTTGGTTGGACCATCTTGTTGACAACCGTCCTCGTGCTATCTTCCCTACGATATTACCAACAATGACCATTTTTTCCAAGTTACCATCTACTTTTAGCATAATGTATCCCAAATAAGTCAGTACACGTTGTAGATAAATTCTTATTAAAAGATAAATTCTTCTTCTTCTAAAAGTGCCTCTCCGACTTGCGAAGGTTGGCAGCCAATTCAGCACAACTCTCCCCCTCCTTCGCGAGGAGTATTTCCAGAGCACTCGCTATCCCAGTCCACTCCCTGATATTACATAGCCAAGACTTCCTTTTCGACCATCTTGTCTTTTGCCTTTTTTAAATTGTGGACTGTCGGGTCTTAATATCGATTTAGGAGAAAATAGATACGTTTCTGCGTTTGACCGTCCATGGTATCGGGAGCATTCGCCTCAAGTACCACATTTCGAATGTCTCTATGACCTCTCTCTCTCTCTTTTGTTCGAATTGTTGACGTTTCTACTGCGTAGGAGACGATCGGGAATATTAAGACTCTTAGTAAGCGAGCTTTCATTTTACCAGATGTTCTGGAGACTGATATCGCGAATAACACGCGCGAAGAAATAGAGTAGAATTTATTTATCACACATTTTTTTACAATATATAAAAATAAAATCTTAATTGTAATATCTAAATAGGAAAATAATTTTAATCTAATAACAAGTGTCAAAAAATGGTTTTTGTTCAGTGCATGCCAGACGTTCTATTGGATTACCTGGCGCTGGTTTTCAGCAAGCATATACACATACACAGTATACAAATGTGACAGTGATGAGGACATAGGGCGAGGTAGGCATGATTCAGGTGTCAACGACCTGCGATGACATCAAATTCAGTCGCTTGCTTTTGCATGCCGTTGCATATTTGAAGTTTCAAATGACTTACGTTCTGCATTGTTATTTCGCAATTTTATATTTCTTGCTTAAAGACAGTATTTTGTTTTTTTATTTGTTGAGTATGAATTTTCTGTGACTCAATGTTTGATCAGCACAGCTTTTAATACTAGATATGAAAAGGAATTTGCGAGGCTTCTTTATGGTCCTATGTCCCCGAGGTGGGGCAGAGGGCGTCCACAGTGTTCCATTGCGATCGGTCTTGAGCGACGCGCTTCACTTCAGGCCACGTCAGCCTGATGGATTTAACCTCTGTCGCTACGGAGCGCTTCCAGGTGTGTTTGGGTCGGCCTCGCTTCCTTTTCCGGGAGGTGACTTGCGGGTCACCTGGTCGTAAATGATTACCATAGATATCCCATAGATTTATGAACATATACGCTCGTCTTTTGAATGCCTCTATATCGTATTTATTTGGGAACACCGCAGGTGAAAAATCGGTACGATTACTTTCTCTTTTAAAAATGATCTTAACAATTCCAAAGAAACTTTGAAAAATCTAATTAAATTAAATTAATATAAATAATTTTTCGTATATAAGAATAGAATAGAATAGAAAAAAAATTTTTTTAATTATTTCTATTTCTGTTCTATTTCTAAATCTGTGTATGTATTATTATTTAATATATATTATGTATTTAGTCAAGTCAAGCAAAAACATGAACTTTTGCAGACCGTCAAAGGTAGAAAAGTTGCTTACCTGGGTTATATCATGAGACATGACAGGTACAAGTTGTTGCAACTGATCACGATGGGAAAAGTCGCGGGCAAAAGACAAGTTTGTTCAAGAAGGAAGTCTTGGCTACGTAATATCGGGGAGTGGACCGGGATTGCAAGTGCCTCAGAACTGCTGCAACTTGCGAAGGAAGATGAGAGTTGCGCTTAATTGGCTGTCGACTGTCGCAAGAACAAAAGGCACTCTTAAAAGACGAAGTGTATTTACATACATACATATAGTCATGCCTGTCTCCATGCATGCCTAACCCAGGCAGAGACCACAGATCTCCATCCGCTACGATCCCGTCATACCCTCCCCGCCTCCTTCACACTCATCCATCTTTTCATCTATTCTTCCTCTCACATTCATCGTAGTGAAACGGCTCTCCACTCGTCGCTTCTCGCCCTCGTGAGAATCAGGACGTGACGGGCGGCAAACCACGATGTCGTCATTTTTAATTTTTTTTTTTGTAATTTTTTTTTGTAATTCTTTACAAAGGCATTGGTTAAAAAGTCTATTTGGTATGTACTGCATATGAATGTATAATGTATTTGCTTGCTTACTTCTTCTTATCCAATTTCGGTTACAGCAACTGCAGACTGGCAGCCTATTTTAGCTGTAAGCGTAATGTACAGGTGCTACAGGTCACCACAATGTGTTTCTGCAGAATGAAATACACGTGTGTATCTGTCTGTCTAAATATTTGACGATAAGGGTCTATACCCTGTACAAGTTAGCTTGATCTTTTTGACAGATGTAAATTTTTCTCATCGACATAACTTTGTAATGACGAACATATTATTTTCTTAATTTAATGACTTTAAAAATTATAAAAATATTAAAAAAATACATATAACAAAAAAATGCCTAAAGATTCAAGCGTTATCCGAAAATTTTAAGACTTTATATTGCTTGAAAGTAAAATTTAAATAGGAACACTGAAAATAATAGACGCTTGTACAATGTTACATCGGTCGGACGGATGGTTCGTGTCCCATCCTAAAATTTACATCTATCAAAAAGATTATTAATAGAGTCAGGCGTTACTTTGCGGAAATCCATCACTATATGGACAGTCAAAAGTTTTACTTAGCTAAGATCCGCGACAAGCAAAACAATAACAAAAAATTAATAATGTGTGTTTTTCCGCTGGGTTTAGTGGATTTATTTGGAACTTAAAACAAAAACTTACCGAAAACACCTCTCTCCACCTCTCTCCACTCACCAACCACTGTTTGGCGTTGCGTATAGTGGTTGGTGGGTGGAGAGTTGATGGCCGATTTTCGGTAAGTTTTTGGTTTAAGTTCCAAATAAATCCACTAAACCCAGCGGAAAAACACACATTATTAATTTTCTGTTATTGTTTTGCTTGTCGCGGATCTTAGCTAAGTAAAACTTTTGACTGTCCATATTTATCAAAAAGATCAAGCAAAATTGTACAGGGAGTTGTGTGAGAAATTTTTCAATACAGTAACGGAAGCCTTTTCTGCTGTGTTCTATGATAATAGATTTAACAGTTTCAACTGAAATAAAATTGTTTGCAAATTGATCGTCTGCAAATACAGCTATGTAAGTAACAAGCTTGTAAATCGAAGTCAGCCATTTCCACTAAATTTGGGCTTCACTCGAGCAGTAAAACGTCGAGTTTAGTTCGAAACTTTACGACGCAGACTGACTCTATCTATCCAGCCGTTCGTCACACCGACTGCAATTTCTGTCTACTAACTGTACGTGACTTGGTTTTACGGTGTTGATTATAACGCTGCTTTGACTTTGATTTAACGTGAGTTAGCGCTCGCGCGTAGTAATGTGGTGTAAAATACGTTTAAATAACTAACTAACTCACTAACTACGCTGGCTCAGTGACCCGATATGGATAATGGCCTCCGAAGCGAGAGTCTCCCATCTCTCCCTGTTCTGCGCGAACTTCAAGCAAACTCTTGCCAATTGCTTGCTTGAAGTTCGCGCAGGTCATCATCCACCGGATACCTCCAGCGATATCTGGGTCGACCAACTGGTCTTCGACCACTTCTTCTTCTTATGGTCCTATGTCCCCGAGGTGAAGCAGAGGACGTCCACAGTGCTTCTCCATTGGGATCGGTCTTGAGCGACGCGCTTCACTTCAGGCCACGTCAACCCGATGGATTTCATCTCGGCCGCTACGGAGCGCTTCCAGGTGTGTTTGGGTCGGTGACTTGGTTGACACAAATCTTCACACTCCGATCCTCGTCCATTTGCTCAAGGCGACGTCAACGAGCCAACGAAGTCGAAGTGCCTTAATCTCGCCCATAATGTTTGGCTGGTGCACCAGGTCTTCCGTCTCGGTATTTTTTCAGGTCCTCCATGACTCAACTTGTCCTCTTTTAAATATGTTATTTTTATATTATTCTTATATCTGATTGCAAGATTTACGTGTATGTCGTTTCATTAATGAAAAAATATCGACTCATTCAAAAAGCAACCATAGACTAGGATAGGAAGTCAAACGAGCAGGCGTGTCACCTGATTGAAAGCAATCAATGCCGCCCATAGACTTCCGCAGCGCCATAGGCAGTGCGGAAGCGTTGCCGACCTTAAAGGAAAGTGTCATTATGGGACAAGAGGAGGAGGAGGGAGAGGGTGTTGGGCTGCCGGAACTCAACCAATCAGCGTACGAAGCACGGTAGCTAAGCTACCACTCGGACGCCGTTTTAAAATAGCAAATAGAACTATTATGATGGCAACTATTTTATTTATTAGGTAATTTGTTCGGCAATCAAAATAGTCGCGCATTTTGGCAAGCATGGTTGCCACGACAAAAGCTTACCGCCCTGCACAGATAAGAGCCTCGCCATGAAAGGAGCTCTGATCTGTGCACGTCAATAAATATAGCGGATCGTTTAAATCGTTAAAGCGAAATCGCTGTTCACATTGGCTGACGTAGAATGGAAACGAAACAATAAATCCCATTGGATAAGTGTGACAAGGATATGAGACGGGAGCACATGATGGGAACATTCGACATCCTCATTACCTCGCGAGGGGACCCGATAAACGAATGGCGGGTAACATTCGTATCAAGGTGACACGTGAAACTGTGTCAGATGCTATATTTGAAGGGATGACCCCTTCAAATATTTCTCGTCCAGCTAATCTTAAATTCTTAATTGGTTTTGTTTTTACCCCTTTTGTTAAGTGATCTGATTTTATTGTTGCTAATAAAATTCGTTTGTAGTTGCTGCAGTCTAATTTTTGTTATTCAGAGTGTCCCAGAACTCAACGTCCAGCCAAAACGGGGTGACAGGATTTATTGCAACCATCATGAAAAAAATAAGAAAAAAATCTATCCCATGCAGTTTGAAAATTATGGGCATTTGAGAAAAACCTAAAAATTTGGTCGAACTGTAACCATTTTATTATTTTGTTCATTTAAACTTTGGTCACAGTAAAAAATAATGACACAATTGCCCTAAGTTTCCTAGAATTAAGACTATTTGTTGAACTATGAATTTAAAATTTTCAAAATTTGTCGACTTTGAAAGGCCCTCCTTTAAAAAAAAAGTAATAGAGTGCCTTGGCAAGTGCCATTAAAAGTTGGCGCATTTAATCAGGATTGTAAAATGGTACAATACTTGTTAGTTTCATACTAAAAAAAACGAGTAAAAAAATAAAAACCTCAAGTAAACAGATTTTTGCTAACCCATTTTACACAGTTAAAATGGTTGAAATTTTACACAGTCGTAATGGTTACAATCACTCCTGTCACTCCGTTTCGGCTTGACGTTGAGTTCTGGGACATCCTGTATATTTTATATCATCTGTTTTGCTTATTCATACGCATTGAGTAATAATTATTATCGTTCATGTCATTTTTCCCTTTTAATTTTATTGGCATTAAGATCATTATCTTCTTCCCATTTATGAGCAGTTTAATTTTTGTTGTGTTCTTTTTTTATCTTCCTAATACTCTCGTGAAAGTTATCACGGTGCAATGTTTTTTCTTTTTATATATTTCTTTACTTTTTATTTGATTGTGTGACTTCCGTGATTGACTTGACACTGGCAGAATTCACTGATACTTGCCATAAACAAGGAATTGAATTGAATGTCAGATATTGAATTGAATATATACTGACGTACAGGATTTCCGGTAGCGGAATTAGGTTATAGGTTAAATAATCAGAAAACATACGCTTACTGATCATCTGTGAATATTGTGAGAAAGTCTTCGACCAGTGTGTCCTACCCGTACTCTCCTACGGCGCCGAAACGTGGACACTGACAGTCCGAGAGTATATATCCGAGAGGTAGATATGATTCGGAATGAACAAATCCGCCAGAGAACTAAAGTCACCGACGCAGCCTTTCGAATTAGCAAACTAAAGTGGCAATAGGCTGGTCACGTTTGTCGGAGATCCGACAATCGTTGGAGTAAACGAGTGCTGGAGTGGAGACCGCGTCTAGATCCTTAGAGTGTGCTCGACGTGACGGTCAACGTAATTCTTAGATTCTTCTTTTGAATTTTTTTTTATATATATTCACGCCTATCCCCCGTAGAGGTTGGCAGAGACCACAGAGCTTCATCCGCTACCATTCATCGCAGCGAAACGGCTCTCCATTGGTCCGTTTCTCGCCCTCGTGAGAATCAGGACGTGATGCATGGCGAACCACGTCGCCGTCATTTTTCAACAAATTAGGTATATTAAATTCGTCTTAGTGAATCCACGAGTCGATTTTTTTCATATTATTTATATTTGAAAACCCAATTCTATAATACTATCTGCACTATTACACCTGCCATAATTTAAGTCCCCGTTACTTCTATTTATTTTATGGGATAGGAAGGCAAACGAGCAGGCGTGTCACTTGATGTAAAGCAATCAACGCCGCCTATAAACATCCGCAGTGCCATAGGCAGTGCAGAAGCGTGGCCGGCCTTTAAGGAAAGGGGAGGGGAGAGGGGAGTTGGGTCTACGTAAGTCAACCGCTCACCGGACGAAGCGCGGTAGCTAAGCTACCACTCAGACGCCGGTTTTCTGTGGGAGTGTGGTACTTCCCCGGGCGAACCGGCCCATTCATGCTACAGACAAATTACAATATATGCCATTCTTGACAAAGTATTCGTCTGCAGCGTGGCTCAGCCACCTGAAATATTCTACATAACTAAATTCGTAATTATATTAATCATCGTTATAATTGATAAAATTAAATTATTGAAATTGGTTTCATAAATATTAAACCTATATTTCAAACTGTACACTGAATATTGTATTCGAATTCTGCGAGAAATTTCGTATAAATATTTTAGTTAAAAGCGATACCCAATAATTTATTAGTTGGACATGGGTTTTTATAATAATAGGCTAGTTTTCAAATTTAAATTCACTGTAGCATTAATTTATTTCAGAACCTGACCTGGATAACGAACGACCGAACCACAGTAGTCCTTGATATGAAATACTGTGACGATCACTATTATGTATGTATATTTAAATTAATTAAATGTTTCATTTAAATATATAACACTTTTATAATAATGTTGGGGCTGCCCCGTTTCTGCAGTGCATCAGGTATGTTCGTTAAAGCCCGCGCCGATGGCTTGCGAAAACGAACAGCCTCGTTGCTTCACAGAATGCTGGATAGCTCTAACTCTATAATTAAAACCGTTGTTGCTAGATTCAATTCGCGAATTATGAAACAGCTAAATCGGCTTCAATGTAAATGATTTACTAAAATAATTTTTAAGGTGTACATAATAACTAACACAAAAAAATTTGTCTGAATTTATTTCAGACAAATTTTCTTTTGATCCTACTTCTCTTTACTTATGATTGATTACTAACTTATCTCATTAATGATCATTAATTCTAAAATTTGATATATACTATAAAATAATCTTTGTCTAGCCGCCTGTGCGGTAGTTATGGTATTAGTACACGGGTACGCGACTCCGGCCTCCCGAGCTACTACCGTATCACTCCTCGTCTTCCGTTACGGTAGTATCATATCTCTATCATCCCGTCTAAATTCATCTTTCATTTCCCCTGCCATTTCGTTTCTTCTCTATCCTTTTCCTTCCTCTCCGCCAATATACAATCTTCGCCGCGCCAATGGATGCGTGGCTAGGGGCGAACTTAGTCGCAAGCGTGCCTTACCTCAGCATGCGGGGCTCTGCTAGGGTTGACCTCACTATGACGAATTTTAATAAATATATAATTTGTTAAAAATGACGGCGACGTGGTTCGCCAACCTTCAAGTCCTCAGGGAGGATTCCCACGATGGTGAGAAGCGATTAACGGAGAGCTGTTTCGCTACGATGAGTGTCAGAGGAAGGATGGATGAAAAGATGGATGAGTGTATAGGAAGCAAGTAAGGTTTGCCGGGATTATAGCGGATGGAGATCTATGGTCTCTGCCTGCCCCTAAGGGAGACAGGCGTGACTTGATGTATGTATTAACATACATACATACATCAAGTCACGCCTGTCTCCCTATAAAGAAATAATTGTTTTTTCAAAAGTCGCCATTCCAGACGTTAGGAATGAAACATGTCATTTTGGCGAGATCTTGATTTTCGTTATAGATCAATAAACTTATAGGATCTTTTAAAAAAATACTATTCATTTTATTACATAATAAAATCGTTATAAAGAAAAAAAGAGTGTACTTTTCTTATTTCGAGACGAAACTTAATTCTCTGAGTCCGATTTCAATCGGTACATCTTATCTTTTGAAAGGGGATTTGAGTGAAACGGTCCTACTGAAAGAGGACTGGACTGATCAAAAGTCTGGATCAGAATAACTGCATTTTATAATAAAAGTTTAAGTTTATAGTTTAAATATCTGAAATTAGTTTATTCAGCTATTGCACATAATATAATAAATATATATATATATATATATATATATATATATATATATATATATATATATATATATATATATATATATATATATATGTATATATATATATATATATATATATATATATATATATATATATATATATATATATATATATATATATATATATATATATATATATATATATATATATATATATATATATTGGCCATTAGGTTTATAATATTCACACTATTTTAATCTAGATGTTCTAACATACTATAGAGTTAAAAACTAATAGACAGATCAATTATTTATAAGTACCCTTTATTGATTTATCTGTCAATTTGTGAGACTTGGTTATTAGTTTATCCCGTGCCTTTGATATCACGTTCTGCACAAGTTAATAAAGTTAAATGGAAATCACATACTCAGGTGATCTGAAAGTTGCTTAACTCAATATGAAAGCGATGCCAACAAGATCATATAATATATATATATATATATATATATATATATATATATATATATATATATATATATATATATATATATATATATATATATATATATTTGATTTGCTTATCTATATATATTATATAAAAATGGAGAGCTGTTTTGTAAGTCTCGCTAAAACTCAAAAACGGTTCGACCGATTTAAATATATATATATTTTTTTATTTTGTTCGCTCTAATACAGGGAAGATTTATGAGTAAAAAAAATATAAGGAAACCTAATAGTGTGTGTACGTGTTTTTTTTTCAGTGTGTGTGTGTCTGAGTGTGTGTTTAATTTTTTTTTTATACTACTAAACTAGTGTTTACTTAATATCAACTCTGTAGAATTGTATGCCAGGTTGAATAGCCATTTGTTTATACATTTTTTTTTAGTGAGTCGACATTTACATTATGTGACTTCTCTGATCGATTTAATTTAGTTTATATTTTATAAACGGAGTCAAAAAATTATATTGATGCTGGGTGAAGCAAATCACTTATTAATCTCATGTATGCGTTTTTCTTTTTTTTAATAAACACGTCTGGCTGTCTGCCAACTGTATTCGCAACGCGCGGACATTATTGCAACATAGATTTCATGATGCTTATATTCTAATGACATCTGGGGTACTGAGTTTAACGACACATCAAAACAATATCTACACTTAGCTTGTTTGAGCAGCGACCTCAATTTACGTAACAGAACGTGCTTTGAATTCACAATGGGAATAATTAATAGAATGCAATTTGTATTGTCGGAACTGCATCGCGGTGCATAATACATTCGTTTGCCGTATATATTCTGAATACATGCTGCTGGCAAGGAGATTTTAATGGCTTTTCATAAGGTAGAAAGTGAAATAGAGAGAAGAGAGAGATAAAGAGGGGAAAACAGAATTATGTAAACACACACGCACACTCATATGAATGTTAATTCGGATATGAAAATAAAACTTTTATTTATTTATTTATTACCCCCCTCATGTTATTAATATTAAAAATATTGTTATTAAGAGAGAAATATTTCAATAAATGGTACATAATAATAATAATATGTTTTTTTATTCATGATAATTTACAGATGTAGTTGGTTGGAGCATAGTTGGTCTCACTAGGCAGGTCCGTGCTGAGACGTTTCGATTCGGTCATTATTCAGATTTAGAATACATATACAAATACACATAAATAATGTGGTTCTCGTTCGGCTACCTAATGTTAGTCTTATTTTCATCGTAGTTAGTTTCCTGTCCCTTGGTGCGCTGGTTGATCATTAACCAATTTACATACCATCTGGATGATGACCATGCAGTACGGTGCGTTTTTCTTTACACACCAGCACCTTTTACGGTCCGAACGGATATCACATGGATCCTTTAAACTTCTTAACTTTAAACAAACAAACCTCTCTCGTTTCTCTCTCTCTCGTCAACTCCTTCTCGTCTCAAACAAACGTTTCTCAAATTCCAGCATGTTACGACTCTCTTTTCTTCGTTTATTAAAACGTAATGTACATATATAAACGCAAAAAATACGCAGTAAACCGTAAAATGAAAACTCACCACCAGAGCGAAAAAACCCTTTTAGGATTTCTGTATAATAAACGGTTCGGATCACTGAAAAACAGCCAGTTTCAACGCTGTACGAAAATGTTCTATTGATTGCAGAGCTGTGAGACTCAGACCATTCGATGCAGAACTTTGTATCTGATCCGAATATGCAGTGAAAAAATTTTGAAATCTGTGTCATTAACAGGGTTTTTGCTATATTCTTCGATACGTGCATAAAAATCGTAAAATTATTTCACATTTTTGCGACTTTCAAATTATATATATAAAGCTAGAAAAAAAGAAATATAAATTATCAGTTATTGTAGCACGCTTCATATAACACGTAATGTTTCCACGTGCATAACTTTATAATAAAGTCCCTGCTGCTGCTGATTTTCGAGTATCATCTTTAAATATGTTTAATTTTTTTATAAAACAAATATGCTTTGCCGTAAAAATTGTCAATAGTTAAAGATACATACATACATTCATATCGTCACGCCTGTCTCCCGTACGGGTAGGCAGAGACCACAGATTTACGAACCCGACACACCTTCCTTCACACTCATCCATCTTTTCATCCATCCTTCCTTTCACATTCATCGTAGCGAAACGGTTCTCCGTTAGTCGCTTCGCGCCCTCGTGGAGATCAGTACGTGACAGGGGGGAACCACGTCACCGTCATTTTTTTTAAATAAATATAGTTAAATATGAAATACCTATATAAACCTTACTATTATAAAACTTTACAAATTATTGAACTAATGTCACCGACATAGTCTTCCGAATTAGCAAACTGAAGTGGCAATGGGCTGATCACGTTTGTCGGAGATCCGACAATCGTTGGGCCAGACGACTGCTGGAATGGAGATCGCGTCTCGGCAAACGTCGTGTGAGACGCCCACCGGCCAGATGGTGCGACGATCAGCGTAGGGCGGCTGGCAGAAACTGGATGCGTGAAGCCGAAGATCGGACTACGCTTCTTGGGAGAGTGCTATGTCTAGCCGTGGGTGATGGTAAAAATTATATTTTTGTATTTGAGGGTTTTTTTTTATATTAAGTTTGTAAGGTTTGAGCACACCAAGCGACCTGACAGCAGGCCCCTTAAGAGATGGTTGAATGACCTGAACTCCCACTGCATGGTTGGAAACATGGTAGAGAGGGCGTGAACTAATAGTAGGAATTGAAAAAAAATAAAAGACGACCTGTTCGTTCTTTTTCTTCCTACTTCTTCCATAAAATTAGTATACACGTGTACAAAGCGTGATTAAACAAAAAGCTAAACAATAAATGCTTGCTATTCCTGTAAATCGTGTCATTAAAATGTCATTTTCGCTTTTCAAAAGAGAGTCGAGTACAATAATTTGGACGCAAGCGTGTTATCGCCCCAAATTATTCACGATTCGTTTACTTTTCTATGGGAAACCATTACAAAGGGAATGAGATGTTTTCAAAAGGGTCCATTTGTGTAATAGAGAGGAATATGCTTTTATTTTATAGTATTATCAACTTAAATATGATTAATCATTCACAATAAAATATTTTTAAAAATTAAGGACGCATTTTATGGAATAGGAAGGCAAACGAGCAGGTGTGTTATCTGATGGAAAGCAATCAAGGCCGCTCATAGACATCCGCAGTGCCATAGGCAGTGCAGAAGCATTGCCGGTCTTTGAGAGAAGTGAGAATGCGGTAATGATACGGCATATACATTATACCAGCCATAATGATTGCGGTGACACACAGGATTTTTAGGGGGTTTTATCTTCGATGTAATTCGTTCAAGTAAAATTAATTTATTTTTCTATTCACTGTACACATTTATATCTTATGCATATTTTATTAACACTTTATCAATTTACATATTATATCTCAATATATACATACATACATAGATACATATCGTCACGCCTGTCTCCCGTAAGGGTAGGCAGAGGTGACGAGAGATCTCCAGACCACAGATCTCCATCTGCTACGATCTCGGCTTGCTTCCTTGCTTCCTCCACACTCACTATTCTCCTTATGCAAGCCCGCCGGTTGAGGGTACTCTTGATCTGGCCTTTCTATATATATTGATATTGATATATATATATATATATATATATATATATATATATATATATATATATATATATATATATATATATATATATATATATATATATATATATATATATATATATATATATATATATATATATATATATATATATATATATATATCTAAGTTGGTAGAAAAACCAAGTCTTGGCTACATAATATCAGGGAGTGGACCGGGATAGCGAGTGCTCCGGAACTGCTGCACCTCGGGAAGGAGGAGGAAAGTTGTGCTGAATTGGCTGCCAACCTTCGCAAGTCGGAGGCGCTCTTAGGAGAAGAAGAACAATCGAAATATAATTTTCAACGTATACATGTGTTTATGTTGAATTGGAAGCACTCAGCACGGGCCTGCCCAGTGTGACTCACAATGCTCCTACACTCAACTTCACCTGTAAATTGTCATAAATAAAATGAAATAAAATTAATAAAAAAATAACGTATGGTTAGGTAATTAGAAGTTGTTCATTTCAATTTGCCAATACACCCTAATTAGATTCGAACGAGAAAGTTCACACAAAGGCAGTGTAGGCAAAAAAATTATTTTCGTACAACCAAATACCAAATATAGACCTCGTTAGGTATTTTATTCTCATTAATTTTAATTCAGAAAAGATTTCCACTTCAACTTTGGTCGGTCACATTTCGCGGGCTATATTTAAATAAATATAAAAAGACGAGAAACAAGCACCACTCACGCTTCCGTGTAAGCCTACGCATCGATTCATTTGGGTTTCCTTTCAGATTTGTTAGTGAAACAGCAACAACTTGACCCCGTTGAACTTGAACTCGACCCCGTACCTTCTCTACTCGTATTTTTTTATATAAAACAGCAGACAAACGAGCATGCGGGTCACCTGGTGGTAAGTGATCACCACCACTCACAGACATCCGCAATACGTTGCCGCTCTTTAGCGAACGAATACGGCATTGGCACTTTTAAAAAACAAGCCTATACATACCTAAAAGGTCGGCAACGCTTCCGTGACTCCTGCAGTTTCGCAGTTTTTTTTATGGGATAGGAAGGTAAACAAGCAGGCGTGTCACCTGATGGTAAGCAATCAACATCGCCCATAGACTTCCGCAGCGCCATAGGCAGTGCAGAAGTGTTGCCGACCTTTAAGGAACGTGTCATGTGGAATTCATTATGATGAAGTTTAATAAATATAATTTGTTAAAAATGACGGTGACGTTGTTTGCTACCCATCACGTCTTGATTTCCACGAGAGCGAAAAGCGACGAAAGGAGAGCCGTTTCGCTACGATGAATGTGAGAGGAAGGATGGACGCAAGGAAGGTGTGCCGGGATCGTGGCGGATGGAGATCTGCGGTGTCTGCCTACCCCTACAGGGAGACAGGCGTGACTATATGTATGTATGTATGTATGTATTTACTATATTATTGGGTACTAACAATATGTAGACACAGAGAATTTATGTATATATTATTCTTAATTAAACGTGGATCAACTCGGATTTGGCATACGGGGAACAACCTTCCCCGTATGCCAAACAAAACTTGTATATTAGAGCTGAAACTTCTCGAGCTTGAACTCCTTTGTGAGTTCAGGACAACAATTTGCAAAATCATACTCAAATCAACGTAGTCCCGCACTGGGAATCTCTCTGGGTACCATTATAAATACAAAATATGACAAGGACAAAAAAAAAACATTCACATTCAGACTCAAAATAAATACTTGTGGGTTATAAAAACTAATTGCGTTGCGGATGTCTATGGGCGGCGTTGATTGCTTTCCATCAGACTATACGTCTGCTCCTTCTGCCTATCTATGTCTTCAAATACTCGAGAATATCAAAGATATATTAAACTTTAGAAATTTGATTAAAAATATTATGAGGAAAATTTTTATATGGTATCAGAAGATGAACAAGCAGGCGTATCGCTTAATCAAAAGAACAGAGGTCGTTGCACTATTCTATTATATTGTATCAAGCAGAGAAAGTTCACGGAATAATTTGGGTAACATTGTCCAACTCTTGGTGATCGCTTAGAATACAAATTGCCATCTACAGACGTAATGTCAGATCGTACTTAGACAAGGTTCTGGTTAGTGCGACTTCATCTGGTCGGAAAATAAAACTTTTACCTCATTACATACATATGTATATTGGTTTTAAGCAAAATAAAAACATTCTAAGACCTTTCTTGTGTAGAATAGCATCATTAGCCTAAAAACATTTACAGTCAGGACAGTCAGAATTTTATTTAGCTAACATCTGCGTAAAGCAAACAAAACTAGTATTCTGTGTTTTTAAAGGAAGTGTAAATTAAAGAATAACTAATCTAATCCTCACCGAAAGAACGGCCGTCAGCAACACTCCACCTCCTCACTGCTGTCACCAACGCCAACAACACCAATTAACTAACTTTATTATAGCGTAGAGACCTAAAATGGATCTTGGCCTCCTAAGAGATCTTACGCCATCGTGCCCTGTCCTGTGCCACCTTGATCTTGATCCTGATCTTCCACTGTTAGCCTCCAGTTGTTGCCAACCCCTTCATAACTCGGAATCTATCTACATTTTGTGCCTCTCGCTGAAGTAGAGACGTCGGGACGCCGTACATACTCACTAGTTTGATATTTGTCTATTTTTAGTGAACCAGTGAAACATCTGATGTATGTAAAAAAAACTTATCCATTTAACGTTGTAATACTGGCCTTTGAATTAATCTCTTAAAAGCACTTAATTTATTAAAAAAAAAAAAACGATTTCCAAGACCGCAGCCAGGGTCATTAATTTCAGCTTAAGCCTGACACTAAGGCTATCTTTGACGACCTCCCACATTATCGCAAAAACAGAACGGTTGGGAAGCTCGTAAAATATTTCCAAGGATTCTTTGTGAAATAACTTTATGTGAACATATAAATGTGAAAGGGATATCTGAGATTTTTATTTTATTTTTTTTAATTTTTTTTATCTTCTAACGTTAATATGCGTCACAATTTATTATATTTCCATCGCATTTAATGAAAATTGTTTAAGTTTAATATAAAATAAATTATTGTTTTATGTACTATAGATTATTATGCATGTTATTATGTACGATTATTTGGATCCACAACCGACTATTGTCAATGGTTAAACTCTCCAAGTTACCCAGGAGTATATTTACCTCGGGCAGGTCATGCAATTGGGTGGAGACAACTACGAAAAAGAAGCCGATAGAAGGATTCAGCTAGGCTGGGCAGCATTTAGGAAACTTCTTCAACTAAAACTAGCTTTGCCCAACGACAATATAATTATTTGGCTCCGTTTATTTATACTAAATTAAATCGCATAGAGAAGACTAATAATCTAAATATCAATTCAATAAAAAAACTCATAAAGAAATGGCTATCCAACCTAGCATATAATTCTACAGAATTAATATTAAATAAACATTAGCTTAGTAGGACAAAATAAAATAAAATAAATTCAGAAATATCACAATATATTATCACATGTAAAAAAAAATCTTTTTGGTTTGTATAACTTAATAAAGTTTTTTTTTTAAATTTTAAATTTGCATACTTATATTAAGTATAGCAAGAAAATAATATATGTAACTCATAAATATGTCACAGAAGGGAACCGTCTGCCGTAGTACAGGGTTCGCCCTAGTTCGGCAGACGGGGAAACAAAAATTGTAAACTTATCAATGAACAATAAATATATATTATTATTATTATTATTATTATTCTCGTAGCCTATATCTCAGAATCTGAAGACAAGAGTCTTCGACCAGTGTCTCCTACCTATACTCTCTTACGGCATCGAAACGCGGACGCTGACAGTCCATCTGTTTCACAAGCTCACAGTCGCTCAGAGAGCTATTGAGAGAGATATGCTCGAGGTTCTCTGGTAGATATGGTATATAGTATAAAGGAATCCGTCAGAGAGCTAAAGTCACCGATGTTAGTGGCTTTAGTTCTTTCGAATTAGCAAACTGAAGTGGCAATGGAAAAATTGTGACGACCAATTGAATCAGTGGCGGGGCCCTCCGCCCGCGGAGTCAATGGTCGCGGGTTCGATAAATATATAATATGTATGGGTTACAAATATTTATTCCGAGTATGGTAACCCCGCCTATTGGCATTGGACAAGCTTAGTGGGTTAACGTCCGTTCCTCTAGAAATGGAGAGGTCCGTTCAGCATTGGGACATTTCTAGCTAAATAGAATTGCATATAACTAGAGTTACTAGCTGGGACAGCTCTAGCAGCCTTAGGTCCGTGAAACTTATCGTAACTAAATAAAATACACCCTTCAAGAGCAATACAGTATAAATCAGTAAACTGCAAAAACCCAATCAAACTTTTTCCTAACCAACATCTTGCCGATACAAACATTTGCAAACCGTCGTGAAATGGGTATAAGTGCTTGAAGCTCGATCAAAACTATTTAAACTTTTGCGAAACTTCCAAAAACCTTAATTTGAATATGACGCAGAAAACTTAATAAAAATAAAACAATTAATTTATTATATTTTTTATGGGATAGTATCACTATGGGAGTGAGAATGGGAGGGAGAGGGAAGAGGGAGCGAGAGGGGAAGAGGGGGGGAGGGTGTTGGACTTCCGGCATTCGGCCGATCACCGTACGAAGCGCGGTAGGTAAGCTACCACTCAAACGCCGGTTTTCTGCGAGTGTATTATACAGAGAAATAATATGCCATTCTTGACAAAGTATTCGTCTGCAGCGTAGCTATACCACTACAAAAATTATTATTAAAATATATATTATATATTATTAAGAACAATCAGAAGTGGAAACATTCAAAATTGCCAAGTAACATTAATTACATAGCTTTATTTATAAATAGACAATTCGACTTTTCAAACATGCCGACCAAGTATTCGTCTGTTGTCTGTGTCTATTGTCAACTTTTTTTGCAGCGAAACACTTTTATCGATTTCAAAATTTGGCGGCTCACAAAGAGCTCGACATGTGTGAGCCGACTTGAAGCATCATATCTGTTTATGATTCTAAGAAAGAACGCGTTACCAAACAAGTTATATTTTTTTTCCACAGCCCATATATGTCCCACTGCTGAGTACGGACCTCCCGATTTCTGGAGGAACGGACGTGTACCCACCACGTTTGTCCAATGCGGATTGGCGGGGTTACTAGACTCTGAATGAATATCTGTAGGCCATACATATATTCATTCCGATGTGGAGATCAAACCCGCGACCATTGACTCCGTGGACGGGGAGCCGCGCCACTGAGCCAATTGGTCGTCAAATTATGGATATAATTCCTATTAAAATAATTTGTAGATTTTAGTTTTAAATTATATTATTTAATAATAATAACTTGTCCATATATACATAATAACTGCCAGCCGCCCTGCGCAGATCGTCGCACCATCTAGCCGGGGGGCGTCCCACACTCCGTTTGCCGAGACGCGGCCTCCACTCCAGCATTCGTCTGCTCCAACGATTGTCGGATCTCCGACAAACGTGACCAGCCCATTGCCACTTTAGTTTGCCAATTTGAAATTGGAGTGTGATGCCGTGAACCTAAAGCAGTCTCGCTTCTTAAGACCTTAGCGTCCGGACCTGAAAAAGGCTGGGCGTATTTTTCAATGACCTTCAATCAACGTTATCATTAGACTTTAATAAATATATTGAGTTCAGTTATTACGAAGTTGTCTTTCCTGAACTGTCGTTTATATAAATGTTTTTTTTTTGCCAGTGATAAATAGGTGGTGAGATGGTTCAGCAGCACTGTACTCCATCACGCACGGTGCTGGCTTCAAGTTTCCTAGTACTTGAATGTGCATGATGAAGTGTTTCACACATACATACATACATATAGTCACGCGTGTCCCCCTGTAGGGGTAGGCAGACACTACAGATCTCCATCCGCTATGATCCCGGTACACCTTCCTTGCTTCCTTTTCACTCGTCCTTTTTTCATCCATCCTTCCTCCCATATTTATCGTAGCAAAACGGCTCTCTGTTCGTTGCTTCTCGCCCTCGTGGGAATCAGGACGTGACTGATGGCGAACCACCTCGCCGTCATTTAATGAAATAGGTATATTATATAAATGTATGTATGTATGTATGTATGTATGTATGTATGTATGTATGTATGTATGTATGTATGTATGTATGTATGTATGTATGTATGTATGTATGTATGTACAATGTTAAATTAAATTCCACACTGAAAAAATAAATGTATACTGGGCAACTCCGGACATAACAGCTAGTATTATTGTCTGTTGAGTTGTTCGCATTGTATTTTATTGTTTTGTGAGTGATGTAATTAATTCAATACAACCATTAATTTGATCAAAGTAATAAGACGAGATTAATTATTATCTGTGTTTGTTTTTGCACAGTAACTCCGGCTCAATGCGCTAATGAGGGTAGACTTTCAACATTGGATTCGTTTCTGATATTGATGAAATTTCATTAACATTTGGTAAATGATTCTCTGTTTAATTCGTATATATTTCCACGCGTGGTTTATACTTGGATTTAATTTCGTTTGTCGGTGGTTTATTATCGAAATTTTCGCTGTCGTGTTTTCGATGTCAAATTATGACATCGAAAAACATGATACGCATTAATTAAATAATATATATTTCAATACGAAACAATCTCATTGATTGTATTGTTTTCAATAATGATGTTTCATAATTTTCTCTAATTTACGTTGCAAATGTGGATGGGAGGGTCGGTAAGGGAAGACCACGGAAAACATGCCTTGACCAAATTGCTGAAGTTTTTAAGAAAAGTCAGGTCAAGAGTACCCTTAACTAGAGGGCTTGCATGAGGAGAATAATGAGTGTGGGAGAAGCAAGGGAAGTATGGAGAGATCGTACCAGATGGAGATTTGTGGTCTCTGCCTACCCCTACAGGGAGACAGGCGTGACTATATATAGGTATACATTAGTGAATGTATCACTAACTGTACTACATAATTTATGAAATTTTGAACGGTATACTATTGTAAACTTTGTATACACGTACATTTAATACTTTATTGCACACATAAAACACGACATACAAGAATTAAAAGGAAAGATGTACAAAGGCGAGCTTAACTCTAAATAGAGTTTTCTTCCAGCAAACCCAGGAGTGAAAGAAAGATAAGATAAGTTTTGAGGATAGAAATAAGTGTACAACAACAAAATATACAAAATAATATACATAGCAATACATATTATATAAAACCATAAATATATAAACATGTAATAAATACTAATAATATATAATATTATACTATATAAATAAGAGGATACATATATGTAATATATACATATATAAATAGTTTGTATTGGAAGGAAACGTTCTTTAAATTTATATTATCGATGAAAATATTCGTAACGGTACTTGTATAATGACAAAGTAAAATCACTTTACAGCGGCCTTTATTATTTTCATGTTATAAGAGTCCACAGACGACTGTATAATTTATTTAAGCGGTTTTGTAAAATTAAATGCGCACTGGAGCAACTCGAAGCAATAATATAAAAAGAAAATTACTTTTTAAAGCAGAATGAAGATTGATTTTTGTCATTTTATTCAGCAAGAGTAAACTTTCAAGTGGGTCACCGAGAAGCACATAAAAATGACAAGGTCGGCAACATATTTATGATGCATGTAGTGTTGTAGATATATATGGGTGGCTTTGATTGCTTTCCATCAGGTTACATGCTCGCTCGTTTGCCTCCCTATACCAGTACAACCAGGGACCCTGCGATTGCATAGCTGTGATGTAGTGAGACGTAGGAACAAAAGGTTAACTCACTAGTTATAAAAATGGCCTGACAAAATGGGCAGATGACTTTGTAGAAACGGCAGAATAAAAACTGTGATATTGTATTTCTTGTTAGTATTAAGATAAATAAAGTCTTTAATACTGTCTAATTTATTTTATATAAATTATAATTGATTAATTAATTAGATTTAATTTGTAGTATCGACAGCTTGTACTTCGACAGAGGCCTCCTCCAAAGATTTCCACGACGCTCTATCTCTTGCTAATCCTATCGATCTTTTGCCTGCTACTCTTCTCAGTTCCTCTTTCTAGCGCTTTATCTGTCGCTCTTTGCTCCTTTCCGTCTACCTTGAATACCACTCTTAGACTATTTTTGTCCACTTCTACTTCCTTGTCCATATCATATGTCTTGTCCATTACCATTTTAATGACTTACATATTTTGATTGATTGCGTCTTTAAATTTGGTTAGAATTTTTATATCTTTTAATCTTACTTTGTCTTGTATCTTTATTTACTTCTATATATATTATATCTTTTCTCTCTCTCTCACATATATTTATTTTGTTCATTAATGTTTGTTAATGGAGTCAGGCGTTACTTTGCGGAAATCCATCACTATATGGACAGTCAAAAGTTTTACTTAGCTAAGATCCGCGACAAGCAAAACAACAACAGAAAATTAACAATGTGTGTTTTTCCGTTGCATTTATTTGGAACTTAAACTATAACTTACCGAAAATCGGCCATCAATTCTCCACCCACCAACCACTATACACAACACCAAACACACATTATCACTTTTCCATTTTGTAAACGACACGTGTTTCGCCCCAACACGAGGCATCTTCAGGTATAGTAGACTCTACGGAAGACAACCGAAAAGTGATTATCATCATTAATGTTTGGCAACCATGGGAATATGCACACTTTGTAAACTTTCCTTTTATCTTTCATTCGCATGTCGTTGTTTTTCACAACATCACTAAGAGACCAAAATCTGTTAATAATTCGCTATTCTTCTGTGAATTTCTTTATGCTAAGATCACTTGAAGCTATTAATTGTCCTATTTTTAAGATAGATGACTTTAAAAAAAAAATGCCCTCCAGACATTTGTTTTCTTGCGTTGTTTGGCTAATTTCCATGTAAATAGTTTGTATCGACATCCATATTCCCAAGGGTGAACGCGATATTGCCTTCACTTCGAAGTCTATTCCAACGCACGGAGCAGCTTAAAGGGAGAAATCTAAATTTATTAACCATTCCATAGTATCATAGTAGGTTCACGAAAATAAAAGGCTTTTCTCTCATGTTTTTCCATTCAATTTACTTAAGAAAACATAATATCGACATGAGAAAGGAAATCAGATTTATATATCGACGTCAAAAGAATAGAGAACAGATTTATATTATATTTCTTTATTGGACGACCCATAAGGCGCATTGGAATATTCGCTGTCTGTACCAAGGGTTTTTATAAGTTTAATTCCCTCAATATTAACGGAGTCAGGCGTTACTTTGCGGAAATCCATAATTATGTGGACAATAAGAATTTTTACTTAGCTAAGATCCGCGACAAGCAAACAAAAATTGAAAAATAATAATGTGTTGCGGAAGAAGTGGATTTATGGGGAACTTAAACTAAGTGTTACCGAAAAACGGCCGTCAGCAATTGTCCACTTCCAAAGCACTAACAACAACACCAAACACGCACCACCACTTATCCCTTATAGTGTATGTGTAAAAATGTATATTTACATTATAGTGTAATTTTTGTCTGCGTATTATTTATTTTGAAATGTGATTGCAATTATTTAATGGATGATTTACTTTAATTGTTTTAATATTATATATATATTACTTTTACCAGGCCAGATGAAGCAGTGATCATCTGTCGTGGACTTCAGATGATCACTGCTTCCTCTGGCCCGGAGCTTCCAATTTATATTGGTTTTTTTGTGATCATATGAAGTCAAACGAGCAGGCGTAAAACCTTACGGAAACCAACCACAGACATTCGCAGTGCCACACGACATTGCGGACGCGTTCCCGACCTTTGAGAAATGTGAAGGCTTATTATTCAAAGGTTCCAATATCGTATCAGAAACACCGCTATATCGTATCGGAAGTAGCCGGTTCCACAGGGTAGTGAAAAGACTTTTCGAGAAAAACGCACCGAACTGGATCGCCATTTATAACTACAGGTGATGGGAATGAAATTATAAACATCATTTTTGGTCCATTTGGTCAACCTTGACCAAATTGCTGATATTTTTAAGAAAGGCCAGGTCAAGAGTACCCTTAACCGGCGGGCTTGCATGAGGAGAATAATGAGTGTGGAGGTAACAAGGGAAGTATGCCGAGATCAAAGCAGATGGAAATCTGTAGTCTATATATATATATATATATATATATATATATATATATATATATATATATATATCTTACAAAAAACGAGGTCGATTCTGAAAGGTTATTTTTCCATAGTAATAATAAAGTTTGTTTGCTATTCAACGTAGCAACGAGGCAGAAAGCACAATAGTTGAGCTCCATGATGCATATCTCTTGTAAGGTTAACGAACAATCCGCAATCCGTCTTTCCCGCTGTTCGTTAATCCGAGTCACGTCTCGCCTCAACGCTACAGTTCGGACAGTACTTTGTTTTCAGTTTTCCCAAGTTGCCCTATGATTATTCTATAGGATGTCCAGTGGCTGAACTAGGTTATAGGTCGAATACACAGTAGACAAATGCTCACTGATTATTTTCTATCACAATTGAAAGAAAAAAAATAAATAAAAAATAAACTATTTATTGTCGAAAATTTTACTTATTGAAATATGTGGACAGTCAAAAGATTTACTTAGCTAAGATCCGCGACAAGCAAAACAATAACAGAAAATTAATAATGTGTGTTTTTCTGCTGGATGAAGTGGATTTATTTGGAACTTAAACCAAAACTTACCGAAAATCGGCCAACCACTATACACAACACCAAACACACATTACCACTTTTCCATCTTGTAAACGACACGTGTTTCACCCCAACACGAGGCATCTTCAGGTATAGTAGACTCAACGGAAGACAACCGAAAAGTGTCCAAATAAATCCACTTCATCCAGCAGAAAAACACACATTATTAATTTTCTGTTATTGTTTTGCTTGTCGCGGATCTTAGCTAAGTAAAATTTTTGACTGTCCACATAGTGATGGATTTCCGCAAAGTAATGCCTGACTCCATTAATAATTTGAAATATGTAACGAACAATCAATAAATTACAATTACCCAGCAAATGGCCAATGACGAGGTTCTCCGACATGTCGAGCAGAACGTGAACTTTTGCAGACCGTCAAAGGAAGAAAAGTTGCTTACCTAGGTCATATCATGAGACATGACAGGTACAAGTTCCTGCAACTGAAAAAGTCGCGGGCAAAAGACAATTTGGTCGAAAACGAAAGACTTGGCTACGTAATATCAAAGAGTGGACCGGGATAGCGAGTGCTCCAGAACTTCGCGAAGGAGGAGGAGAGTTGTGTTGAATTGGCTGCCAACCATCGCAATTCGGAGAGACACACTTAGAAGAAAAATAAAAAGCTAATGGCAATGGCTCAGCAATATGCTGTCCAAGACTAAAATCGCAGAGAGCGCTGTTTTTCAGCCATTCCTTACTCCTCAAGATGAACAGAACACCTTTACCACACAGCGCTAGAGACACTATGGAGTTTCTTCGTAATTTACCCCCCTTAATAAGTCGTTTCGGCGGTTTACCCTGGCCACCCAGGTTGCCGTCTTTTATCCCTGCGGACTTTTTTATCAGGGTACTATTTTATTTTCAATATCGTGTAAAAAGAAAGAAGACGATAAGAAAAATAGGCAACGCATTTGCAATGCCTAAGTGTTACAGATATGTATGAGCGGCGTTGATTGCTTTTTGTCAGGCGACACGCTTGATCGTTTGCCTCCCATTGCCATAAGAAAATAAAATTTTAATATTTCAATATTTATTCTTCCGGAGGACCACCCCTCCTCCTCCCTCCCCCTCTCCGTCTCATAATGGCCTTTCCTTAAAGGCCGGTAATGCTGGATTGCGGCGGTGTTGATTGCTTTCCATCAGGTGAGACGCCTGCTCGTTTGCCTTCATATTCCATAAAAAAAACGCTGTAACATAATGACGTGTTTCGTTTTACCTGACCTGCCACTTGGATTATAAGACACTTATTAATAGTGTATTATAATATTATATTAATAGTATATTGTATTATTAATATTGTATCTTAGCATTTGTCTTAGCATAACGGTGCAAATGACAGATTTAATTAATCAAACAAATTTCACCGCACCTAATAAAGCAAATCGTAGTTAGCTATCTGATTACAAAAAGGGGCGTTAGACAAAGCTGCGTATACATTTCCATTGAAATTCGCTGCTGAATTATTTCAGTTCGGAGAGTTTAGTGATATTTTGGTAGCATATTTGTTTTAAATCTCCACTTTGAGAGAGTTATTTCGTGAAAATAAATCTTGAAGTTCCCCTCAACTTTATTTACTGACGACGGAAATGATTTACGTGCCATACCAATGTTGCGATACAAGCTCGTGCAGAAGGAGCAATGCTGATTTATATTCATTTTATTCGATTCAATACATATTTGTAAATAAAAAGCTAAATTTTTACATTTATTTCATATCGTCGCTGCAAATGACAGATATCATTTAGAATACAAAAGAAGAATACCAAAAATACACAGTGACGACATTGTTATAGACACACACATATACACACACATACATCCATATACATAATACTACTCATAGTCATGTACGTGATGTTGCCGAGACTAAAGGAAAACGAAGTAAATGTAAAAATGTTTTGTCTAATATAGAATTCGATTTTTCTAAAAATGTTATAGATTAGGGAATGTTTAGGAATGGGGTTTTTCTTTGATCGGATCTGCTGCTTGCTAAACCCAATTAAATCTATAGGATTTTTGGGGTCATCTTTGTTGGATGATAAGTAAGATAAGATGTATCCTTACAATTAAATCTCTTTTCTTCCACTTAAAATTTAATTAATAAAACTAATAATATGAATTGTATTTTTAAAAATTTAATGACTTGTAGGTTAATTTTTATTTTTTTATGTTCTTTAAGGAAATAAATTCATTAATTTAAATTATAAAAGAAACAGTTTTCTATAAAAACAAAATATTAGTTCAAGTGACGTCTTTAAAATGGAAGAATATATTAATATAACTTTGAAGAATTTTATTAGAAGATAAAAACCCCTAAAGATCCCCTAAAGAACCCCGGGTATCGACGTAAGAAGTACGGCGGGCACGCCACAGTATACATATAATACAATAAAATTAAGAACAACTAAATCATATAATAAATACACGCAACTAAAAGAACAAGTTCCTATCTTCATAGTTTAAAATAGTGTTATGTATTTTTGTTAATTGTATTTTTATTTATATTTCAGATATTTTTTTATTGCATATTCGGGATCAGAAAAAAATATTGCACCGAATGGAATGAGTCTCACAGAAAGTCTACGGCTAATAGAGAATTTTGTACGTTGCTTTCAATCAGTTGACACGCCTGCTCGTTTGCCTTTCTATCCCAAAAAAAAAAACTGAAATAATTAAAATAAGAATAAAATCTTTAGAACGTGGTTATAAAAAACGCTCCGGTTGTTTGCTTGAAGAGCGTAAAATATTGTTCACTCCAAACTTTTATTCCGTTTCGATTAGTTGTTGACAAACATTTGTTGAGGAAGTTCAAACAAATTTTGCTGACAAGTCGTGATTTGAGTTTTTGAGGCCAGGAAAACAACTTCCCCAAAACAACTTTTTTATGCGGTAGAGGCAAGCCAATCCGCAGGAAAAATTCTGACGTAATAAATTGGCAAATATTTTCGAAAAGTTCAACATTTTTTTGACAATTTTTTTGTCTGAAGCATGAACGGATCGACTCTTGCGTAAAACCGAGTTCTAGAAAACCATCTGCGCTTGGTTAAGTAAGTGTTGGGAGTGGGGGATTCAAATTATTTCTCCCCTTTCTTTGTTTTTATGGGATAGGAAGGCAAACGAACAGACGTGTCACCTGATGGAAAGCCGCAATCAACGCCGCCCAAAGAAATCTGCAGCGTCACAGACATTGCGGAAGGGTTGACGGCCTTTAAGTAATGTATAGCCTTGTTTTTTTAAGGTTCCAATGTCGTATCGGTTTGAAAACACCGTTAGAGGTAGCTGCTTCCATGGGGTAGTGATGCGTGGAAAGAAGTTTCTGGAAAAATACAATGGATCGGCAGTCATCCAGATGGGGGGGATGAAACCCTTCTTTGTTACGAGTTGTGGTTGTAGTGGAATTCCTTCCTTCCTTTTTCCACTCACATCTTACCCTAAGGTAGGTAAGGTGTCAGTAATGCCCATGACCAAAAGGGCCTGGGACTGAATATAATATCTACCTATATGAATATTGTCTGGTGGCAGAATATTCGACTAAAAAATTTATTTTCCAATCTGATTTGAAATAAAAAATTTTTTAGCTTATAACTTCAGTACTCCTCGTATTACAGATGTCCAAGGTGGCTGTATTTACCTATCATCAGACGACATGCCACGCAAGGTGCTGTTCGTCCACCTCTCTCATGCATAAAGCAAAAAAACTCAGAACTTTTAGTGAATCATTCTTGTTGTAATAATATTTGTTAGCAATTTGTGTTCGCCACATTTGACTAGCTCCCCTAAGGTTCGTGTATCTCACGCCAACAAAAGTATTGTATTATAAATCAAATACCTACATAAATCTCGAATATCGGAATCCCAGTTGGATCCGTAGAGACCCTTGAAATTAGAGGATTAACCGTATGGCAACTTTAACCTTTTCGTAAATGGATGTATTTTTGTAATATACGCGATATTTATGTGAATGAAGATAACAAAACACATTTTTAATTTGCTAAATAGAAAAGTGGGTAGATATGACATTAATTAATTAATTAATACTATATAAAACTGCATTTGGATACTAGCTGACTCGGCAAACTTCGTATCGCCTCAGAATCAATAAATAAAAAAGCTAAACGATAATTGCAGAATGTTTCAACTTAAGTAAAAAACTTGGTCAAAACTTAACAGGAACGAAAAGAAATCGTAATCAATTAAAAAAATCAAAATTCAAAACCAAAGAAATGAAAAAAAAAGCTTTAATTTAATTTGATTTTTGAACGACTTTTAAATTTAATGGATTTCTGAAAAACGGGACGAACATTAAATATTTGACAGGTAGGAATAGTTTCTAAGGGAAAACTAAATTGTTGTTTTTACTATGTTCCTAATATTTTTATCATATTTACTCACCTTTTCAACCTTCCCTGGACTTCCAAAAATGATTCAAAATCAAAATTAGCCAAATCGGTCCAGCCGTTGTTGAGTTTTAGCGACACTAACGAACAGCAATTGCTTTTTATATATATAGATTTAAGAGAAAAGAGAAGACATATTAATATGGTCGGAGGTCTCCAAGTCGCTCGGCGCCTTGGCTTGAGTTAGTAGTCTAGTCTAGCATCTTGTGAAACTCGCGCAGTTACCCAGCTTCAGTGAACTGAAAACTTACACAGTTGTTTTTGACAATTACGGAAAAAAACAACCGTGAATAATTCGTTTTGGCATCAAACCGTATTATCAAAGAACTACTTCGAACAAGACACATTCGTGTCGGCACACATGTCGGTATATTTTCATCATTTTTTTTAATACTGGAAAATACCAAGGCCAAGCAGGTTTTGCTGGAGTGGAGATCGCGTCAAACGTAGTGTGGGACGCCCCCCGGCTAGATGGTGCGACGATCTGCGAAGGCGGCTGGCATACACTGGATACGTGAAGCCGAAGATCGGGCTAGGTGATGCTTCTTGGGGTAGGCCTATGTCTACCAGGACAGCCGCAGGCTGTCGAAGGTCCACGCAAGTAACCTGATGATAAGTAACCAGCGCCGCCTATAGACCTCCACAATACTAAAGTCGTACCACAACAGATGCATTGCCTACCTCGCTAACAATGTGAGTTGAAAGAAGGATTTAATAGGAAGGGAGAGAGGAAGTAATTAATTAAATAAGTCATTAAATCTTAATAAACGATTATTGTATTTATTATTACTATTATATATTCACGCCTATCCCCCGCAGGGTTTGGCAGAGACCACAGAGCTCCATCCGCTACGATCCCGGCACACGCTCCCCGCCTCCTCCACACTCATCCATTCTTCCACTCACATTCATCGCAGCGAAACGGCTCTCCATTAGTCGCGTCTCGCCCTCATGGGAATCAGGATGTGACGGGTGACGAACCACGTCGCTGTCATTTTTAATAAATTAAGTGTATTAAAATTCGTCTTAATGAATCCTACGAGCCGCAAGGGAGGATGGAGGTCAGCCCCAGCAAAGCCCTGCATGCTGAGGTAAGGCACCATAGCACCCGGGGGAGGCCATAAATCCATACATATATTTATTCCGATGCGGGGATCGAACCCGCGACCGTTGACTCCGCGGGCGAAGAGACCCGCCACTGAGCCAATTGGTCGTTATTGTAACCATAATAAATATAGTCTTTTACATTCCAGACTAAGCTAATGTAATCTAGACGCGTGCAACACGCAAGTGGATAGTTAGAAAACCGAATAAGACACAAATTCTTATTTGGATAGCTCTCTTACCTCGTCTGAGGCACGACGTTTTATGGCCAATAAAAAATAAGTCAGTGCTTAATGAGATGCAATAAAAAATAAATTAATATGGTGGAGTCACGGTGGAATTCGTCTGTGGCTTGAATGACGTTCGTGCCAGTCTCTTGCAAAGGACTCACGTCGTAATATTATTCATTTGCAATTCCACTACAGGGTGTGTGGTGGCAGAAAGAGATTAGATCAAATGATCAGGAAGTGCATGCTTACTGATTCTTTTCGAGGATCTGCAAGAACTAAAATTGAATTTGCATAACGCTAACCTATTATTACTAATGTTGAATGATAAATGGAGTCAGGCGTTACTTTGCGGAAATCTATCACTCTGTGGACAGACAAAACTTTTACTTAGCTAAGATCCTCGACAAGCGAACAATAACAGAAAATTAATAACGTGTGTTTTCCCGCTGAATGAAGTGGATTTATTTGGAACTTAAACCTTACCTAAAAGCGGCCGTTAGCAATTCTCGACCCACCAACCACTATATACCTAATTTTCTGTTATTGTTTGCTTGTCACGGATCTTAGTTAAGTAAAAGTTTTGACTGTGCACATATTAATGTTGTATATAGCATAGATCATAAAAAGATACCACAGGCAACAAGAAGATGCACTGTTGAGGCGAAGCGAGTGTCGCGTGTAGTGTTGAAAAGTAGTATAGTGTGTTTGCTGGTTCGTCTACTCAAAATGTACGATGTATGATCTTTTTTAATGGATTTTAGCGGGAAAACTTATATTGACTATATCGCGCGACTTCATTAATCACCTAATGAAGATCTCTCTCTGAGTCCTAAGTCCCCCTGTTGGAGCATAGGGCAGACACGACGTTTCTCCATGAATGTTTCTCAAGGAAGATATTAGAATGTAATAATTAGCAGTGGTAGAGTCACGCTGCAGACGATTACTTTGTCAAGAATGGCATATCATTTGTCTGTGGCATGAATGAACACGTACTGTGCGTCGTCCGGTGAGCGGTTGAGTACTGGAGGCCCAAACCCACCCTCCCCTTCTCCCTTCCATAATGACACTTTCCTTAAAGGCCGGCAACGCTTCTGGACTGCCTATGCCACTGCTTTGGCGGCGTTCATTGCGTATGTGGTGGCGTTTGGTACTTTAATGGTGACACATATGCTCGTTTGCATTCCTATCCCATAAAAAAGTAATACATCTATATATTTATATATGTAAGGTTTACAAAAGCAAATCGTAAATAAAATGAAAAAGGCTAGAATTAGTTTGGAAAAAAAAATACAAATGTACAAAAAAATTCACATGAATAGTTTTCACTAGATATCCATTAAGATAATGCTGAATAAGCGGGCAATTCACCTCAATTTTCTTTTACCTTCGAGCAAAGAATGTATAAAGTGCCCTCTGTCCCTCTTGAAATATTTAAGCAATAAAAATAAGCAAATTTTCATCTCACGCCGGGGACCACGGGGACTCATTCACTTTGAAGTGATAAAAAGGAGGTAACAAAAAATCAACGTTTAATTTATTAATTAATTGCAATCAGATTTCAACATGAATCATATGCAGACAAGATTTGATTTATATATAGTATTTTTTGATAGATAATACTTATCAATATATGGACAGTCAAAAGTTTTACTTAGCTAAGATCCGCGACAACTTGTCGCGGATCTTAGCTAAGTAAAACTTTTGACTGTCCATATAGTGATGGATTTCCACAAAGTAACGCCTGCCTCCATTAATAACTTATCAATATATTTAATCAACTAATTATTTTTACACTTGTACCCACACAAACAAACGAGCGGACATGTCACCTCATGAAAACAATCCACACATTAAAAAAAAATTGAAAAAAGAAATATTTACCTTATGGCAAATACTCTCATCCTTATGAATCGGACTTCAAAAATTGTCGGACTTTGACTTTAAAAACTTTAAGGCTTTTTAATGTCAAGGGGAATGTCGTTCCGGAGCTTTATAGCCGTTATATAAAACTAGCTTTTCGGGTCGAAGCCTAATTTCAGCGAAATCGGCCCATAAGTGGCGACTTTCACTTTGTATGGCGGCCATCTTCTTTCCCACCATTTTGGATATTTTCTCTCCTCTACCCACGTGTTCGTAGTTGTGACCATTTTCTTACATTAAGTATTAGGGTTCGGTTGGGATATCGAGCGGTTTTTACCACATTCCGATTCTCAAGGATCGTTTATAATTTCTCTGCCTCGAGCTCTATCCAAACATTTCCCTAGAACAAACTTACCACTCATGTCTTATAATTTCCCAAATAACATCTTAGTTAGTGACCGGATTTTCCCAGTGCAAAATTACCCCCTGTCCCTTACAGTTTATCCAATAACATGTCAGTGGTAATTCAGTTTTGTATAATACTGATGGATCGCAGTGTGTACGGAAAACCGACAACCGTTTACATAGATCAGTGCTTACGTGGAGACCGCGTCTCGGCAAACATGGTGTAGTTTGCCCCCTGGTTAAATTCAGCCACCATCTGTGTAAGCTGTTAAAAGGTAGCTCGCCTTCAAAAGGGTGCCACGTGGATGATGCGGTGTGACGATGACGATATGTATGGTCTTAAAGTCCCATTTAGCTTACTACAGCTAAGAGCTTGATCAAACATACATATGTATATATCGTCACCATCCTGTAGAGGTAGGCGGAGACCACAGATCTCCATCCGCTACGATCCCGGCACACCTTCCTTGCCTCCTCCACACTCATCCATCTTTTCATCCAAACATCCTCTCACTTGACGCTTGAAGCGTCATTAACAATTTTTTATTTTCAACGTCTTAAGCTATCAAATACTCTTTCATATCGTTTATATAATATATATTTGGCAACAAACCGTTCACTTGAATTTAGTAGCAAGACGGCCTCGGTCGGTAAAAAAAAAGCTTATCTTATGTTTTTATAGCGAAAGAGGCAAAGGGTCGTATTTCTGACGATATCACCACCGTTTGTAATGTGCAACAGCCCTTTTATGTTTTGAAATAATATATAATAATAACGACCGATTGGCTCAGTGGCGCGGCCCTCCGCCCACGGAGTCAATGGTCACGGGTTCGATTCCCGCATCGGAATAAATATATATATGGAGTTATAAATATTTATTCAGTCTGGTAACCCCCCCAATCCACATTTCCTTTCCTGCCTTTTCCTTTCTTCTCTATCCTTTCCCTTCCTCTCCGCCAATCCACGGTCTGCCGTGCCAATGGATGCGTGGCTAGGGGCGAGCTTAGTCGAAAGCGTGCCGACCGTCCCGGGATCGGGCTCCCCCGGGTACTATGGTGCCTTACTTCAGCATGCAGGGCTCTGCTGGGGCTAACCTCCATCCTTCCTTGTGGCTCGTGGCATTCAATAAGACGAATTTAATATACTCGCCGTACGAAATTAATTCTCGCCCTCGTGGGAATCAGGACGTGACGGGTGGCAAAACATGTCGCCGTATTTTTTTAACAAATTAGGTTTATTAAGATTCGTCATAGTGAATCCCACGAGCCGTAAGGGAGGATGGAGGTCAGCCCCAGCATAGCCCCGCATGCTGAGGTAATTTACAGAGAATTTTATAAATAAAGGTGGATTTTGTTAATAAATAAATAAATAAAAATCAGGAAACCCTTTGCATAGCAGTGTGACATATTGTTACGAACTGGGGTTCAGGGATCGGAAAAATGAAATCGGCCACTAGTTTTCCTTCTCTTCACTTTACTTCCACTTCTTCTCTTCTATTTTCTTCCGATTGTGTTCCGTTTTAAACTCCTCCTTCGAGGCACCGTCGCTCCTTAATATAGGTTAGACAATTGAAAGTTTTAGCATTCGAAAACTCGAAAATATTTCAGCAATGTGTAGCGGTGTGTAGTCTTGTAGACGACGTCCTGTCTCTCGTTTTTGTCACGCATTGACGGACATCTTGTCAAATTATTTTTAAAAGTTGTAATGGCTTGCTCGACCAGGATTTGAGATTTCAATATGAGGTTTTGATCATTTCGTGAAAAAAATGATTTTTCATATGTGTTATGCAACCATATTAATATAGGGCTAGGGCTATAGGCTGGCATAAAACCAAACCAATAAAACTATAGAAACAACCTTTAACATAAGAAATTTGAATGTAATAATAGCCACGCTGTAGACGAATGCTTTGTCAAGAATGGCATAATATTTGTATGTAAGCGTGCCGATCGTCCCGGGGTCGGGCTCCCCCGGGGACTATGGTGCCTTACCTCAGCATGCAGGGCTCTGCTGGGGCTGACCTCCATCCTCCCTTGCGGCTCGTGAGATTCACTAAAGACGAATTTAATATACCTAATTTGTCGAAAATGACGGCGACGTGGTTCGCCACCCGTCACGTCCTGATTCTCACGAGGGCGAAAAGCGACCAATGACGAGCGGTTTAGCTGCGACGAATGGCAGTGAATGGAGCTCGTGGTCTCTGCCAACCCCTGCGGGGGATAGGCGTGAATATATAATATAAAAAAAAATATATTTGTATGTAGCATGAATGGGCCGGCTCGTCCGGGGAAGTACCGCACTCTCGCAGAAAACCGGCGTCTGAGTGGTAGCTTGCCTACCGCGCTTCGTAGGGCGAGCGGCCAGGTCCTGGAGACCCAACACGCATTTCCACTCCCATAATGACACTTTCCTTAAAAGCCGGCAACGCTTCCACACTGCCTATGGCACTGCGGATGTCTATTGATGGCGTTGATTGCTTTCCATCAGGTGACACGCCCGCTCGTTTGCCTTCCCATCCCATAAACTTAACGGAATATTAAGTTTCAACATATTTCGTAGAAAAATTGTATTTTTTTTTCTTATAGCTAACAGTGTCCGTCTAAGTAGGTTGTATTGAGATGACATTTGCAAGTGAATATTCTGTTTTGATCGCAATCTGTGCGATCATCTAGGCTTTTATACTCCCTAAAGTACCTTAGTCGGCATCGAGCAACCTCGGTGACCTTACACTGACGTCTGCAACAAGCATTGTAATAAAACAGGATTTCACAAAGTACCAATTTTAAGCTCTACGCTTTTTTTTTTGTATACATAGGGTGAAATTGTTAGAGTATCTTTTGTTAAAAAAACTGGTTTGTACTGGAATAATATGTTTTATATATATATATATTAGGTCGGGCAAAAGTTTTTTCGTATTGATCATACAAAGGAAAATATTCTTTTTAGGTACAATTTTTTATTTATTAATAATATGTATGTGCCATTTTGATCGATGACTTGTTGCCATTCCTGTAGAAATTTTTAAATTTTTGATTTAAAAAATCTGACAGGTAGTGTTCACAGTGTTCTTTTGAGGTTAGCTTTATGCTTCCTAAAGAGTTCTGCAATGACCGAAATAGGGAAATCTAATGGAGCAAGGTCAGGGCTATACGGAGGATGCATCAACACATCCCAGCCAAGCTCTATCAATTTTTACTGCTTGGCTATAGATGAGTGCGGTCTGGCGTTGTCATGATTTCTCTCAGTGAGGTCATGTGGGACCCAAATGTCAAGTTTTTTCTTGTGACGTATATAATGACGTAAAACTGTTTTATGATCAACATCTAGTTCTTCAGCAATGTCGTAGCTACTAATATGTTGATCTTGCTCCACTTTCTCAAAAATGGCACTGATTTTATCCGTGACATGGCGTCCAGAGCGAACCTCATCTTTCACACTAAAATTTCCAGATTTGAAACGCTTGCACCAAATTTGTGGTACTCTTATTGATACCGCATTAGGTCCGTAAACCACACAAATTTTATTCGCGGCGTTTGTCGCATTATTACCTTTTTGTAATAGAACTTTAAAATGTACCGAATTTCTTCGTCACATACGTTTATTTTGCTTGCTTGAAAAACAATTGAAAAATGGCGGGAATTAGTTTTTTTTTTTATTTATTGCATCTTCAGAATGTCATATTTAATATGGTATTAAAACCAGCCAGTTAGCTCAGTACAGCCAAAGAGGATTGATTACTAATAATACATTCAAAATACGAAAATACTTTTGCCCCGATTATATATGCTGCAGCCGAAAGAACTATGCTAAAGTGGTTTGCTCGGTGTAAAGCCGGAAATTTGGACCTGGAAGATCAAGAACGCCCAGGTAGGCCGTCCACCACAAACGAAGATATGATTAGAACAGAAATCGAGAACAAACCACGCTCGACATTACGTCAATTAGTTGAATGGTACATAAAAAATTTAATAAATGTATATCAATATTTAAATGAGCTACGTTTTATTTGTCCTAAAATATCGGCACGCACTTTCCGGACAATCTATAATTAGTCAGCTTGTCCAGTTTTCGTTTTTCGACTTTTCTATGTGAGTAATGAAAAATGCTTGCAAATAATTAATATTATAATTTGTATGTGTGTGGTGTCGTTAAAAAGTAATTGGATGCGAAGGGGAGTAGGTTCTGGGGGGAAGGGGGGGTGCGGGTTCAGTCTCTAGCTCGCCAGAGCGTGATCGCCGGACTTCCATGACGAAGGTGTCCAATTTATTCCACTGAAAATTAGTTTCCTTTGACTTTTGAAAGCGATGCTTTTTAATACGAGCTATTTTTCATTTTGGAGCCATTCTAAATTTTTGATATAATATGTATTAAGGCGAATAAATACAATTAAATTTGGAGATCTAATATTTATATAAATTCGTTTTCATTGACTCGGTTCTTAACTCAGTTGAGACTTGGTTCGATTTTGTGGTATAGTAAAATTAAATCGAAAATCAGTAAGGATTCTTTTAGACAATCCTTACTGAATCATCGATTCGTTTTGGGGGTTTCATGAAAATCTGTTTTGCCTATTGCATATTTAGTCAGGACAAATATACATATAAAAATTTAATAAGCAGTATTATTTGAATTTGTGTAAATACTTAATATTTTTTCATGAATTAGGAAGACAAACGAGCAGGCGTGTTACATGATGGAGAGCAGTCAACGCAGTGCCATAGGCAGTGCAGAAGTGTTGCCCGCCTTTAAGCTTTCCTTAAAATTCATTAAGGGAGGGGGTGGGGATAGGGGTCGAGCTTTCGGAACTCAGTCGCTCACCGAAAGAAGTGCGATAGCTAAGCTACTATTCAGACGCCGGTTGTCTGCGGGAGTGTGGTACTTCCCCAGGCGAGCCCGCCCTTTATGCAAATAATATGTCAATTTTTGATTGACAGAGTGGCGGGACATGACGACCAATTGGCAGAGTGGCGGGGCCCCCCACTCATGGAGTTAATCGTTCGATGGTTCGATCCTCGCATCGGAATAAGTGTATGTTATGGCCTACGGATATTTTTTCCGAGTCTGGTAACCACGACAATTCGCATTGGACGAGCGTGGTGGGTTAACGTCCGTTCCTACAGAAATAGGGAGGCCAAAAATAGGGCGGCCCGTGCTCAGCAGTGGGATATATATGGGATGTGAGAAAAAAAATCGTCATCATCCAAGGTGGATTTTGGCCTGATCGCAAATATCCTTCCAGTTCAATCTATTTATATCTTTCCTCCAACATGTCATAGGTATTGTAGTGATACATTAAAAAATCTATCACTATTATATTAAAACTTTTTAATTAAATATAATAAAACCTTTTTATATTCCTAATTTAAAAAATTAGAAAGAAATAAAATGTTTTATTTATAAACAAGATTCGATCGACTGACGTCTTTCGAATAACATGTCACCTTTCCTATATAAAATGTTAAGTGATTCATCATTTTAAAATATAATTCATTAATATTAATAATTGATATAAAATGTAGTATTTTATTAATATAAAATGTTTAATAAACTTTTAGTATTAACAAAGAGAAAAGTGATATATAATATATATAATTATTTCGAAATACTTCCATTCGATTTCTATAAATCGATTATCGTCACAAGATATTCAAACAGCAATTCATATTACCCTTTAATATTCAATAGTTTACAAATCTGAAATACCAATAGTCGGGAATTAAATTATGAATTGTTTTCATAATGGCCCATTTGAGAAAACAGTTGGCTTAGTTCGATAATACAGATTTAAATTTTGATTTATTATTAAATTGATTACGGTTCAAATACCTTTGTTGATTTATTGCTTGATTTTGCTTATAATTTGAAATCATTTTTGTATACGTTTAAAATTATGTTAGTGGAACAAGCATCTTAAGAAGCAATCGCTCGGTAAGCTTCGGTCTTACGATTTGAACGTCGTGAGTTCGTATCTTCCACTGGACTATTGACGCGAACCATTTCCTAAAGCAAGCAGTATTCGCTTTGTTGGAATACTAAGTAAGAATCCTAGTAATGTTAAAAAAATACGGAGGCAGTCATGAGGACTGCCGGCAGAAGTGAAAACTTACAACTGTATTTTGAAATTTCGAACTAATTGTAATATTATTTGTATAAATAAAACCTTGAATAGTAATAGTAAATAAAAATTAAAGTCTCAAAAATATATAAATAATTTAAATAAATAAATTAATAATAATTTTAATTAATAACATTTTTATGAAATAATAAATAATATGTAAATAATTTTAATATTTTAATAATATATATCTTAAGCATTAGGATGTTGCTGACGCAAACCCATAGATTTATTAGGGAATAAATCTATGGGTTTGCGTCAGCAACATCCTAATGCTTGGGTAGGGACCCAGACTCGTGTTACGCGGCCATAAAAGTTTTCAATTTAAAAACATTGTTAATCTTCTTATTTATAAAATACTAACTTTTGCTTCACTTCACTTTACTTCTACTTTCCATTTTCTTCTGATTGTGTTCGTTATCATAATATTTATTAATATAATAAAAATTTTAATTAAAATTTTTAATAATATATACCTTAAGCATTAGCATGTTGTTGACGCGGACCCATAGATTTTTTTCCCTAGCCAGAGTCCCAGAGTGTAACGCGGCTATAGAAACTTTCACATTAAAAACATTGCTAGTCTTCTTTTATATGTGTGTGTGTGTGTGTGTGTAGGGCTGGGGAATTAATTGAGTCTTCTTTTCTTTTATTTATATATTTTACTAGCTTTTGCTCGAGGCTTCGCTCGCGTGGAATTTGGTCTGCCACATTAAGTTTCGTGACAGACCAACTCCCGCATAACATCTTGCAGGAAGGGATTGCCTGAAAATCAGGGCTACAGGGGAAGTAAAGCCCTTCCTCTGTTAGCAAAAATTTAACCTGAGCTGAGCTTTGCTTAGGATAAGATTATATATAAATAAATATATTGGATTTTATTTATTAATGGTTAGGTATAATATAAGTTCAATATAAGGTTATTTTTTATCTTATTCAGGCAAATTAAATATTTTTATTATTATTATATATGAATAATAGAATAAAAAATGTTGTTGTCAAAATGTGTAATATCTTTAATGAAACTATTATCTTTATATGTTTCAACAACCTCCGGCTGCCATCGATAGATGGCATTAAAGCGATTTAAATTAAGAATATTGAAATATTTAATTAGCTGTCTATGTATTCGTTAGTTTATGTGTGTTTGTCGATGACACGAAAAATAAAATGTCCGAGCTGGTGAGGATCGAACAAATTCGCCAGTTTGTTCGAGGAACAGTTGGAAACGATATTCCGCTAAAAACACATTTACATATTAAAACAGGGCGGAGACCCGGCCCAAATAAAAGAATCTGGACAAAAACGGAGCCTCTATCCCACTTCTGATGTTAATCATAATATGATTAACGCACTCTTCGTGCCTCAGAAAATCATCTTCTCGAAGTTCCTTCTCATCGACTCGGTTTTATTTTTAATTCTTTCGCGGTAACAGTAATTAAAGTTTGAAAAGTTTTTCCCCTCGATATAAGAAAAGCGAACCTCGCTTTAAAGGTGAAATTAATGACCATTATTTCAAATCTTTGTCTGCCTAATTTATTCTCTTTCGTCATAATTGTACACATATATGTTTATGTCTGTATGTATGTGTGTATTTATATGTGGTATGTAGTTTTGTAGTGGTAAAGCCACGCTGCAGACGCAGACTTTATCAAGAGTGGCATATTGTTTGTCTGTAACATGAACGGGCAGGCTAGCTAGCTATATAGGCTAGCTGGGGAATTACCCGCTCCCGCAGAAAACCGGCGTCTGAGTGGTAGCTTGGTCCGGTGAGCGGTTGAGTACCGAACCCCCCCCCCTCTTTCTTCCAAAATAACACTTTCCTTAAAGGCCAATAACTCTCCTGCACCGCCTATGGCACTGCGGATGGAAGAAGTTACCGGGAAAAGGAAAGTTGATTGTAAAATAAATTCGTGGTTGAGGAACACCCGAGAATGGATTGGGATAGCGAGTGCTGTCCAACCCTTTAGCCTGGCTAGAGACAAAAAGAGATGCATCACAAGAAGAATGAAGAAGATGCAAAAAAGAAGAAGATGTTTTGTTCGACTACTGTGTTGATTTGTAGTTTTCATCCTCATATAATGAGGTCGGGCGTAATGAACCACACGATGTACTTTGGATACAAATACACTCGATAATAAATTAATCTGTTTTCATAACAACACACAGAATAAATCGAGCCGATGGCCGATTTGAAATTGAAATCATCCAATGTATAGATGGAGTCGTAAAAACATCATGGCGGATGTGAATAACGACCTAGAGACGAAATCAAACATCGCATTCAGCTTACAAAGGTTGTTTTATTGCGTACAACCGTGTGATAGAATGTTACGAAAGCCGCCATAGTGATTTCCGAAAATATATTAAATGGAGGGCGAAAGGTGAGCCAGGTTTATTTTTTCGTGCGATTTTTTTATCACGGCAACGCCATCCGGCTCTACTATTACTCTGTCTCTGGATGCAGAGTAATTAATCCATGTCACATTTCTGACTCGTTCCATTTCGATTTGAAAATTTGGATGAGAATTTTGTAAAATAAACAATATTATTTAAAAAAAGACTACATTAATGGCTAATAGAAGCCAATATTTATAATATTAAGGACTTTTTTGCTTTAACGACTCGATCAAATGTATATAATAGATAAACATATAGTGTAAAGTGATATATAAATGTAATAATAATTTATAATTTTAATGATATTATAATAATTTAGTTATATATTTAGATTTGTAATAATTGTTTTAGTTATTTCTAATAGTGTGTAATAATTAATGTGTGTAAAAATACGTCTTTTTTCATCTGGTTATAACCTCACATTATACAAATAAAGAATTATTATTAATATTATTTTTTAAATCTTTATTGTTTTTTATTAAATTCTACTATTACTTCACACTATCCCTATATATAATTACATATATATCTTGTTCAAATTTTCAATGGTTAATAAAATAATTTTTATTCATTTACTCAAGTTCAAATACATATTTTAAATTTTTAGCGGATGACACTTCATTTTAATACAGTATTTTCAAATATTAATTTATTTATTTTTAATTCATTTCTATTATAGATCGAATCACTGATACGAAGAAGTCATCGAAACATTTAGCACTTCAAAATATATATTTTTTTAATTATTGTTATAACTTTATTTCCCACATTTTCTTTGTAAGGTTTTGCTAGAATTCCTTTTCCTATTGTGTAGTCCCTTTTTGGGTAAAAGCTCCCCCCTTCCAAAAGGGAAAATAGCACTTCAGTATTATTTGTTTTATTCAATGGTTTTCTCTTGTTTTCTTTCATTTTTGTCACGAACGCTAGAATATAAAAACACCATTATTAAGTATAAAGAGATCAAAAAACGAGGAATGGTCAGCTAGTGTCCTGAGAAATGGACACATCGCTAGTTTTTTTTTTCTAATAGAATAGGAAGGCAAACGAGAAGGCGTGTCACTTGATGGAAGGCAAACAACGTCATCTGCAGTGTCATGCTTATAGTACTGTCTAGGCCGGCTTCGCAAATACGTTCCCGGCCTGGTTTAGTAGTATTATCATTAGGTAAGACTTAAAAACCGTATATGCAACTTATTTCTTTGCTCTTCTCTATCTATCTATCTTTGCGGAAAGTAATCTTCTTTCCTAAATTTGTCCCTCTAAAATCTCCGACAAGTCAAGAAAAAACGTGAACTTTTGCAGACCGTCAAAGGTAGAAAAGTTGCTTACCTGGGTCATATCATGAGACATGACAGGTACAAATTGCTGCAACTGATCGTGATAGGAGAAATCGCGGGCAAAAGACAAGTTGATCGAAAAAGAAAGTCTTGGCTCCGTAATATCAGGGAGTGGAACGGGATAGCGAGTGCTCCAGAATTGCTGCACCTCGCAAAGGAGGAGGAGAGTTGTGCTGAATTGGCTGCCAACCTTCACAAGTAGGAGAGGCAACTTTAGAAGAGGAAAATCTTCTTCCTTATTGTAGTGACCTTGCGTTCCAAAAATCAATCGGTAATTACTTACCGTTAGACGAAAGACTTACATATTTGAGTGCTAAGAATGATTTTGAAAAAATTCTTACTGTTCGCTAAAGGGTCCATAAAAATTTTACCCTCGCAAAGAGGTCCCATCCCTGAGCAAACACGTGAAATGTACAGAAGAAAAGCTTTTTCTGCCCAGAGTATCGTAGGCTCTTGCTTTTAATATAAAAATATGACCTATTTGCGAGGGTATATTTGTAAAGGCTACATAATGTGTACTTCCTTTACACATTAATGTTTCATTTCCATTTTGTTTGCCCATTCAACGTTCGAATAAGGGACAAATATGAATCAAATATTAATAACTTATCAACTTATTTATTTGTATCGTAAAATATAGACTGTAAAAAAATCTTAACCTCATTAATGAAATATTTAATTTTTTTAATATTATCATTTTGTTATGGATCATAGAAAAAAATATTTTTCTAACATTCTTTTCCTAAATTTTAAGAAAATACAAAGATTAAAAATGCTTGCATTATTTATTCTATATTCCTAAACTGTATTCCTTTCTATTAAATACAATCTATGGACTTTTACAGTCAACTTAAAAAGTCAAGATACACGCATTTATTTCATAGCACTTCACTTCAATATCAATATCAGCCCGCGGCAGTCCACTGCTGGACATAGGCCTCACCCAAGGCGCGCCACCTAGCCCTATCTTCGGCTACCCGCATCCAGTCTCTGCCAGCCGCCTTGCGCAGATCATCGCTCCATCTAGCAGGAGGGCGTCCCACACTACGTTTGCCGAGTCGCGGTCTCCACTCCAGCACTCGTCTACTCCAACGATTGTCGATTCTCCGACAAACGTGTCCAGCCCATTGCCACTTCAGTCTGCTAACTTGAAGAGCAATGTCGGTGACTCTGGTTCTCCGGCGAATTTCTTCATTTCGAATTCTGTCCACCACAGAAACCCCGAGCATAGCTTTCTCCATAGCCCTCTGAGCGACTTTGAGCTTGGCGAGGACACGGACTGTCAGTGTCCATGTCTCGGCACCGTAAGAGAGTACGGGCAGGACGCACTGGTTGAAGACTTTTGTCTTCAGACTTTGTGGTATGGGCGACGAGAAGACTTGACGGAATTTCCTGAACGCTGCCCAGCCCAGCTGTATCCTTCTGTCGGCTCCTTTCTCGAAGTTGTCTCCGTCTAACCGCACTATTTGGCCTAGGTAGACATATTCCTGGACAACTTCGAGAACTTCACCATAGATCGTGATCGGCACTTCACTTATACTTCTCTATATAAATAATATAATAATTGATAACATAACATATTATTGATTAAGAAAATGAAATAACAAAACAACGTCACTGATGTAAATTGGCGGGAAAATAAAAATCACTAAACTTGTCTTGGGTTTTAATTTCCTTTTTATCTATTTTTTATATATATATATTCACGCCTATCCCCCGCAGGGGTTGGCAGAGACCACAGAGCTCCATCTGCTACCATTCATCGCGGCGAGCATCCTTTTTTACGTTAAAATAGAATAACAAAAAAAGAATGTGCGCAAACGATTCATGATCTTGGCCTTTTGATTTAAGAAACATACATATTTTCCATCGTGATGAACATTTACTGAATGATTCAGTAAATCAATCATTCAGTCAATCAATCATTCAGTAAATGTTCATCACGAAATAAGGTCACATCTTCTCTTCCCGAAGCGTTTACCAGAAAATTAAAACTTCTCTGCGATATCAAATCCGCTCGCCTAATGATGAGTTACACCAACGCAACCAACGTGTATCTATTGATGATGATAATGTATTTTTTTTAGCAAGGCATGCAAACGAACATATGGGTCATCTGGTGGTAATAGCTTAGTCGTTATATTTTCCTTATATATTCATGCCTATCCCCCGCAGGGGGTTGGCAGAGATCACAGAGCTTCACCCGCTACCATGCATCGCAGCGAAACGGCTCTCCATTGGAAGCTTCTCGCCCTCGTGAGAATCAGAACGTGACGGGTGGCGAACCACGTCGCCGTTATTTTCAACAAATTAGGAATATTAAATTCGTCTTAGTGAATCCTACGAGCCGAAGGAAGGTTGGAGAGGTCAGCCCCAGCAGAGCCCTGAATGCTGAGGTAAGGCACCATAGTACCCGGGGTAGCCTGATCGGTACGGTCGGCACGCTTGCGACTAATTTCGTCCTTAGCCAAGCATCCATTGGATGCGTGGCTAAGGGCCAACCGAGGATTGGCGGAGAGGAAGGGAAAGGATAGAGAAGAAAGGAAAGGGTAGGCAAGGAATTGCGGATTACCAGACTCGGAATAAATATTTATAAATCCATACATATATTTATTCCGATGCGGGGATCGACCGCGCGCCCGTTGACTGCGTGGACGGAGGGCCACGCCACTGATTCAGTCCGTCGCCATATCTCAGATGTGTCTGGCCATGTTCTGTCTGGCCTCTTATGTCTTCTATCATCTTCACTTCTATATCTATTGTATTTACTTCGGAACACTACAGATAGCAAATCGTTCCCTGAACAATTAGTGGCAGAAAACTGCAACTAAATCGGTGATGGTGTTAGAACTAATTTTTGTGGCGCGTAGTCCGAAGGAAGTGGGCGGCTGGGGTAGATTATAAAAACTCCACAGAATATTCATTCCATATAGTACCCAGATGATATATATCTACGCATAATAGATCGAGCATATCTATAAAGATATTAAAAAAATATATATTACCTTATTATGAAAAATATTAATACTAAACCAGCTATTGAGAAGACGACAAGTTTAGAAACTTCGAAAGTTGCATGTATGATTCCTCGAATTGTTGCCACCAGTATGTCTATAGTTAGTTTGACTAATCTCACAGATGTTCTTATGAAGTAATCCATTGTATTGTCACTATAATATGTAAAATGATAAATTCCTGTAATATAAAACACATTACGGTTATTTAAGAATATATAATATTGTTACTGTTTCAGTAGGATTCAAGTTAACATGATCAAATATATCTAATTTAACACAACAAATATAGAATGGAATTCTAGAGTTTGGCTAGTGTCCAATGTTCAGAACTGGGACGGGAAAATAATTGAAAAATAAGCACCCGTTGTTCTCTGTATATGATGCTGAAGAAATATAGCTAAACACTTAATGAGGAAGTATATCTGCATTGCATCGTGTATTTATCTTTCCCCTCATTGGTCATAGCGAACAACGCTGGGTCCATCTGGTCCACCTGGGTACGATGTCTGTCAAACATTATAGTCCCTTTTTCATGTTCTTCTGCATGACATAAATTTCTTTCATTTCTTTACAACTATTATGCCAGTGTCAAGTAAAATACGATAACATCAAATCTCTTGAAATATAACTAATCAGCTTATCACGTTACGTCTTGATAAAATGGTGGCCATTTTACCAAAACCTTCTATGGCCTTTTTCAGTCAACTTAAAAAGTAACGATACACGCATTTATTTTATATCACTTCACTTATATGCCTTAATCGAACTATATTGTATAAAATATATAAAAAATACACCACCAGAATTAAACAATATAACTGATAATAATATAAGATTATGAAAATGAAATAAAAACACATCATCACCGATGTAAGTTGACTGGAAAAGTTCCTCAAAGTCTCTTTTTTATGTTCTTCTGCATGATATAAATTTCTTCATACCATATGTCATCACAAAAAAAAGTCCAAATAAATTGCCTTTACATAAATAATAACATATGACGAAGGTTTTGTCTATGTGACATAGGTTTGTCATTTCACATTTTTCAATCAATTACCAACGTAATATTTTCTTTAGCAACTTTTTGATCCTTGTCATTACTGATTAATATACTATCTTAGGAACAGATTGTTTTAAATTATTTATCGTATAAAGGTGAAATTTCTTTTTTTTATGAGATAGGGAAGCGTGTTGTCTTATGGAAATCAATTAACACCGTCCGTTGGTAGCCCTGTTGTGGTGGTAGCCCGACTAACGGAGAGCCGTTTCGCTACGATGAATGTGAGAGGAAGCAAGGAAGGTGTGCCAGGATCGTAGCGGATGGAGATCTGTGGTCTCTGCCTACACCTACGGGAGACAGGCGTGTCTATATGCATGTATACATGCATGTAAAGATGACCATATAGATAGAGATTTTAGGCTCTTCCCAAATTTTTGAGCAAAAGTATTCCGGGGTGTGAAAAGTGACGAAGAAAGATGGTCTCCTCGAATAAATATAAAAGATTTTGTGTTCAAATTTATTATAAATGTTGTCACATCAGAAAGTTGTTGATCAATGAATAAAATACCAACACTACCTATTAGTTTAAGGTGATAAAAATTTATTGGTGGATTTACGAGTAAAAAGTTTGTTTATGCTCCCAATAAACAATGTAAAGACTTACTTTTCATAAAGTATTCAGGAAAACCAATTTCAATTTCCATATTGTTTATTGCCTGCCTACTTTTCTCGTTAAGATTTTGAGATTAAACAATATTTCTTCAAACAGTAATAAGCTTAGGATAAATACATTTTCCTCATTGGAAAGTGGTGTAAGATATGCTTATCACAATAAAGCAAATTTATATTAATTTCCGTCTAAAAAAAATAGTCAATTAATCGGAACGTTAAACAAATTGTTTAAATAACATACAAATTCTCTCCCGGGAGTTTTATTTACACCCGTAATTTGAAAAGTTTTTCAATTTTAGTTAAGCAACGTTTTTCTTAGGTAGAAGCGGTTTAATTGTTTACAAAACTCAGTATTTTCTCGCCAAAACATCGTTGTAATTAGCTATTTCCAAGGTAGCACAAAAAGTAAAATACAGAGAGAGAGATAGATATTACTTGTGAAGTTTATTCACCGCCTATACATTTTACAAGAGCAATAAAAGCTTAATTATATTGCTTTTCATATTTTATCAGGCACTATGCCTGTGTAATGTAGTGATACATTAATATATGTATCACTAATGCAATGAAACTTTATATAATATTTTTTTTTTAATTTCCATATTTGAAATTAAAAAGAAATAGTTTTCTAGTAAAACAAAAATATTAGTTCTTTTGACATTTTTTATATATAGACATGTCACCCGTTCAGCACATATATAAAATGTATAAAATACAATAAAGTAATAATAATAAACCTTTAGGGGGGACACTAGCCACGATCCCGGGTGTCGCCGTAAGAAGAACGCCTGGCACGCCACAGTACATATGTACATATATATGTATTATATATAAAATGTATGTTAGTACGATTAGCAGATTTATAAATTTAAAGATTGCGGATTCCATTTGAGGGGTGGTTGGGGATATGACTGGCGTTGCGCCGGAGAGTATGCCCTATCCATCTCCATTTTGTCGACGTATCTGGACATCTATTGGATCCCCTTTGCTGATTCTCCACATCTCTTCGTTGGAGACCATGTGAATACACGGTACATATAATATAATATAATAGAAGTAGTATACGATGTATACACCCCGTTTCGGCTTGACGTTGAGTTCTGAGACACTCTGTATAATATAAACATAACAACGCCCGAACTAACTCTTTAAATTTGCGCACAACATGGCTACATTTTAACAATAGGGTTCTTTATTTATGCTTATACAACACAGATAAAAATATAATAAAAATCGGAGCAGTCATGAGGACTGCCGACAGAAGTGAAAACTTAAAACTGTATTTTGAAATTTCTAACTAACTAAAAAGTATATAAATTATATAACTAAATAAAAAATGAAGTCTTAATAACATATAAATAATAAATAAATCATTTTAGTATTTCAATAATATATATCTTAAGCATTAGCATGTTGCTGACGCGAACCCATAGATTGTTTCCCTACTCAGAGGCGTATAATGTGGCTATGAAAGTTTTCACTTCAAAAAATAAAATAAAACGAAGAATAATCTTGTTATATCTCGTGATCTATCGGCCACCAAAGATATCCCGGAGCGATCGCGATTAATTGGTTTATTTTAATATTGAAAATATCGAATATCTTTGTACTGTGATCTATAAATATATTATTGTATAGGCGACAAATGCTTTTAGACTTGTTTTTTCGAGATTCGATAATGGCCTAAGTAGCTGAATCTTTTAATTATATATACCCACTGTACGTTTAATTATTTTTTCAATGTGAACTTAATGTTGCATCTGAGAGTCACAACCGACATCGACACGGTATAAATACGCAAACAAAGATCTTTCACACCTCTAAATAAACACCAAAGTATCTAATCTTGACAATTTTATTCCTTTTGTAGGTAGGTACCTCACTAATAAAATAGAACAATGTCCCACCTAACAATACACCTGGGAGTTAGTTGAAAACTAATGAAAGGACTGCGCTGAGTCTGTTACAAATAAATCGACGCAATAAAGCGAAATCGTATGAGACTGCAAAATGAAAACATACCACCAGAGCCAAAGAAAAAAAATTTGACAAAAAATTGTATCTGATTACTCAAAAACTGTCAATATTTTTTTCTCATACGAAGTTGCCAGATTCCGAAGTGGTAGAGCCACGCTGTGGACGAATATTTTGTAAAGAATACCATATTATTTGCCTGTAGCGTGAATGGGCCGGCTCGCCCAGGAAAGTACCACAATGCCGCAGAAAACCGGCGTCTGAGTGTTAGCTTAGCTACCGCGCTTCGTCCGGTGAGCGGTACTAGGAGCCCCTCCCTCCCCTCCCCCTCCCTCTCCCCTCCTTCCCCCCTCCCTATCCTCCCTCGGTATTGTTAATGCCTTATCGATTGATTAAAGGCAACTGAGGTAGTTATTTCATTGTAAATTAATAATATTTATTGCAATGTTAGGTATATTATTGCATTATGGACAGTCAGAATTCTTACTTAGCCAAGATCCGCGACAAAAGCAAACAAAAACATAAAAATAGTAATGTGTATTTTCTACTGGAAGCAGTGGACTAACGGGGAACTAAAACTAAATCTTAACGAAAAAATATACGTAATGATGCCTCGTGTTGAGGCGAAACACGCATCTTGTACGTTGTAGAAGAATGGTGTTATGTGTTTGGTTTTTTTGATAGTAGTTGGGAAGTTGCTAACGGCCGTTTTTTCGGTAATATTTAGTTTGACTTCCCCGTAAATCCACTTCTTCCAGCAAAATACACACATTATTATTTTTCTATTTTCGTTTACTTGTCGCGGATCGAAAGAGTCGATCGCGATAGTTCTTACTGTCCATTATGGACTATGTTATGGATTTCCGCATAGAAACGCTTGACTCCATTAATCATATATTATTGCATTCGGTGGAAAGAAGTACACACAAGTTCTGTTTGAGGCGAACTTGGCTAGATTTCCTTTGTGAATATTTCAAGGCTTCGTTCAACTTTCCAAGGCGAGAGCATGTTCAAACGCAGCTGACTTGTTCAGTTCTTGCAAACTAATATACTCTTATACCTCAAAGGAACCAGGACGTTCGCATCTATTTGCTTTAATATTGCTGTTTTAGAATATAAATCAACTTTGATGTCGAGGGAATTTGTGCTTATGCAATATTTTTTTTTTATATATTCACGCCTATCCCCCGCGGGGGTTGGCAGAGAGCTCCATCCACTGCCATTCATCGTAGCGAAACGGCTCGTCATTGATCACTTTTCGCCCTCGTGAGAATCAGGACGTGACGGGTGGCGAACCACGTCGCCGTCATTTTTCGACAAATTAAGTATATTAAATTCGTCTTAGTGAATCCCACGAGCCGCAAGGGACGATAGAGGTCAGCCCCAGCAGAGCCCTGCATGCTGAGGTAAGGCACCATAGTCCCTGGGGGAGCCCGAGCCCGGGACTTGCGCACGCTTTCGACTAGGCTCGCCCCTAGCCACGCATCCATTGGCACGGCAGACCGTGGAGTGGCGGCAATATTTTACGAAAAGGTATGACGTATTATCTTACACATTCTTTCATTCTATATTTTATAATAATAATAATCTTTATTTCAGACAATTTGTGTTTTTGGTCCATACACTTTACATTTTAACATTTTTATATTTTTACATCTGTGTTAGTAATTATGCCGAAACGTGGACGCTGACAGTCCGTCTGCTTCATAAGCTCAGAGTCGCTCAGAGAGCTATGGAGAGAGCTATGCTCGGAGTTTCTCTGGTAGATATATTTTGGAATGAACAAATCCGCCAGAGAACTAAAGTCACCGACATAGCCTTTCGAATTAGCAAACTTAAGTGGCAATGGGCTGGTCACGTCTGTCGGAGATCCGACGATCGTTGGAGCAGACGAGTGCTGGAGTGGAGACCGCGTCTCGGTAAACGTAGTGTGGGACGCCCCCCGGCTAGATGGTGCGACGATCTGCGCAGAGCGGCTGGCAGAAACTGGATGCGTGTAGCCGAAGATCGGGCTAGGTGGCGCTCCATGGGGGAGGCCTATGTCCAGCAGTGGACTGCCGCAGGCTGCTGATGATGATTAGTAATTATGTATATCTTAAAAATAATGTTAGTAAATCATTTACAGTGAAGCCGATTTAGCTGTACCATAAGGCGCTAGTTGAATCTATCAACAACAGTTTTCATTATAGAGTTAGAGCTATCCCGCATTCTGTGAAGCAACGAGGCTTCGTTTTCGCAAAATGGCCCAAAATCCACTGGTGCGGGCTTTAACAAACATACTCGGTGCACTGCGGAAACGGGGCAGCCCCAACAATATTCTGAAATCGTTGTTACATTGGACCCGCAAGGCGTTGATGATTCACTGTGTGTAAATATACCATGGGTTGCACGTGTAGAAGACTTGGCAGTACGCTTGTAACAAAGTTATTTTAGCATATTATAGAATTTTTTTATTGCTATATCTCCTTTATGAAAAGTCAAATTGTGACCAAAACGGCCCGACTAGCGATTCTTGAGTGCTTGTTCCGACTCTGATGTACGATAGTGAAAGTTGAGTTTGACAGAAGAGTCATTAAAGCAGACTGAATGCGGTGGAAATGAGTGCGTTAAGAAGTATGCGTGGGGTAGATTTGAATGATAGATGGATGATGGTTTGGGATAGATGGGATGGATTAAAAAGGACTGACAAAAGAAATTTAGAAGGAAAATCTCCAACAATATGTTTGTTTTGACGCAGTCTCCAACAGTCGACTTCTCCAGCGATTGTCGGTTCTCCGATAAACGAGTTCAGCCCGTTTTCAATTCAGTTTGCGACTCGTCCGGTTAAGTTTGCGGATGCTGTGGTGAATTTCTTAGTCCCAAATCATATCCACTGGGGAAAATTGAAGCATAGTCTCTTCCCTTTGAGCGACTTTGAGCTCATGAAGAAAACGGACTCTAAATATATGTGAATATAGCACGAGAGGCACTGGTCGAAGACTTTCGCTTCCAAGCCCCGAGGTATGAGCGACGAGAAAACTTGACTAAATTTTCCAAATGGTGCCCAGCCCAAATGAATCTCCTCCAAATTCAAATTCATTGTTTTCGACGTAAGACATTACATTTCATTTGTCAAACCTCATTCTGATAACAATCAAACTTTTACCATCAGTTCATCATGAGGTTCCACTGAACAAAGAAGAAACGGTGAAAGACACTCAGCAGGTATCTTCCTTTCTGTTTCTTTTTTCTCATCTTTTGACAACACTGCAATGTGTCTAGATCACGTTTTACCATTACAAAGTTTATCGTTAAAATTTGATGAAGATTAAATATTTGTAAAAATGTTTATATATTATTTAACGTGTGTTCTCTAAAACAATATAAATAAATTTTACCTCCAGTTTTTTTATATATATTCACGCGTATCCCCCGCAAGGGTTGGCAGAGACCACAGAGCTCCATCCGCTACCATTCATCGCAGCGAAACGGCTCTCCATTGGCTCCATTGGTGGCGGAACCTCGTCGCCGTCATTTTTCAACAAATTAGGTATATTTAATTTGTCTTATTGAATCCCACGAGTCGTAAGGGAGGATGGAGGTCAGCCCCAGTAGAGCCCTATACCTCCGGTTATAGTAAAATTATATTCCAACGGATTGGGAATGGTCAAGAACGTGGTAAGAACGTAACAGTACTATGTGGGAATTCGTAACTCTTTTAACATACTGGGTAGCCAACTCTGAAAAGAACAACTCCTTTATCCAGCCTAGGATCTGGCAACTTGGAACCACGAAGCGGTGGAACGACTGAATGGAAGAGGACATTTTTTGACAAAAATCTTTTCTTATCTTTTGACAAAATGGCAATGTGTGTAGATCATTACAAAGTTTATCGTTACATTTTTTTTTATATCCATATATGTCCCACTGCTGAGCACGGGCCTTTTCATTTCTGGAAGAACCGACGTTAACCCACCACGCTTGTCCAATGCCGGTTGGCTGGGTTACCAGACTCGGAATAAATACCTGTAGGCCATACATATATTTATTTCGATGCAGGGATTGAACCCGCGTCCATTGATTCCGTGGACAGGGGGCCCCTCCACTGAGCCAATCGATCGTCGATTTGATGATGATTAAATATTTGTAAAAATATCATCAGATCAAAGTGAACTCTCGTAAATAAAACCCAGCCGATTTTACTCTGTGATTGGTCCATTATCACGAACAGGTATATTGTTAGCAATAAACCTGATACGGTTACCATTAGTATCCCCATGAAGAGAAACTCATAAAACCGGGAAAGCAAATAAAATATATTGACCGCACTCTGAGAATCTTCGGCTATTGTAGCGTGTTGATTTCACTGTCTCTGAAGGCCTCTATGTAGTAATTATAGTATCTGATTGATAACCCCTATGGCTATTTCGGTTTCAAATTATAATCATAATCAATTTTGGGTTCGAATCCCGTCCATAACCAAAATACATATAACAAACAAAACTATGTTTATATATTATTGATGTGTGTCCTCTAATACACTATAAATAAATTTTACCCTTCTATTTTTTTTTATATATTCACGCCTTTCCCCCGCAGGGGTTGGCAGAGACCACAGAGCTCCATCCGCTACCATTCATCGCAGCGAAACGGCTCTCTATTGATCGCTTTTCGCCCTCGTGAGAATCAGGACGTGACGGGTGGCGAACCAGCAGAGCACCCGGGGGAGCCCGATCCCGGAACGGTCGGCACGCTTGCGACTAAGCTCGCCCTTATTCACGCATCCTTTGGCACGGCAGATTGGTGGTGGATTGGGAAAGGATAGAGAAGAAAGGAAATAGTAGGAACGGAAATGCGGATTGGGGGGTTACTAGACTCATAATAAATATTTATAATATTAAAATTATCCATAGATATATTTATTCCGATGTGGGAAAAGAACCCGCGACCATTGACTCCGTGGGCGTGACGTGAGCCAATCGGTCGTCTATATATATATATATAGGGCTCTCCATTGGTCGCTGCTCGCCCTCGTGAGAGTCAGGACACATTTAAAATATATAAACTGAATACTAAAAGTACTGACTTTTTATTTTTGCTCGGATAAATTATGTATAAAAATATTTAATTTGAAAGTATAAAAAATCAATCAATATATCAATCAATCAATTTACATTTCAAATGAACACAAACAAAATTTACGTTTAAAGTTCTTTAGTTAGTCTCAAGTAGATCCAGTCTATTGTAAAGCTCACTGGAAGTTTGCTTCTAATTTGGATATAGCAAACAAACTTGATGGAATCGATTGCAGTAAAAGAAAGGACATGTAAATTGAATACTTAACCTTTAGGGCGTCACAAGGTCTACCTGAAAGCTATTACTTTTTTATCACAATCTCTTCACAATATTTTTTTTTTATTATCTTGTATATTTTACTACCACTTTATACCGTCAGACTTAAAAAAGTTAAATTTTGTATTTTGTGGTTTGCTGTTACATTGCAACTTTTGTTCTGAAACTGCTATTTTTGTCCTGAAACATTGCAACTTTTATTCTGAAATACTACAACTTCTGTCCTTTCATTTTTTTGTTAATTTTATTTTACTGTTTTTTATGGAATCAGGTGTATCTTCCAGAATGAATCTGAATGCTGTATCTAAGAAAATCTTAAGTATATATTAAGCAGCACCTATCCTCTATCGTACAAGGTGGCATATTTACCTTCTTTGGGCACGTGCCTCGACACTATAACATATCCATCGAGTGGCTGGTAATGCAGGGTCAAATGGAAAAGACTCGACAGATCTTTCAATGGCCTCGTACATTGTGCACGAAGAAAACAGCCGCGAGGGATGAATGGCGGCGACTGTTCTGTCGAGGGTATGACGGCCAAGAATGAAAAGATATACAGTAATATATCCTCCTGATGTCGCATTAGTAGGAGTCTCAGAAGAAACTCCAAAGTCATCAGCTTGGATAATCTCAATATGCTTATATTAAAAAAAAATTGTAGTGTCTTCTTGACATTAAAAAAGCTTCAAACATTGCATTTTTAAAGTCGAAGTCCTACAGTTTTTGAAATCTTGTTCATAAGGATGAAAGTAGGTACTTGCTGCGTTGTGAATATTTATTTTCACAATTTTTTTCTCTCGTGTGTATATATATATATATATATATATATATATATATATATATATATATATATATATATATATATATATACGTATTGTATGTATATAAATTTATAAAAATAGTTTTAAATTTTTTATTTAGTACAAGCTGTACCACCTCCAAACCAATTTTCTTAGTTTCACCCGCAAATTGACTGGTAGAGAGTGTCCAAATTAGGTCCGCCTGTTGTACATTTTGTGTAAAAACGTTTAAATAAATAAATAAATATAATGTAACATACACCGAAATTGATATTTATTACACAAATATGAGGGTAACTCGAAATCAAATAAATCGGAAACGTATAAATCAAGATTCGGTCACAATATATCTTCATTTGATAGGTTGATAGATGCTTCGGCCGTAACTATTTCTCGGTAATATAAGTACTGAAGTTATCTTTGGTTTGCAGCAATTGCTGTTAATCGCAATAAAGGACTCGTTCGCATTTGATATTGTACGAAAATTAAATTCTGTGATAATGTTCGTCTTGTTTTTCTTCGAAGAATGGCAACAGAGCGTAAAACAAACCAACCACCGGAAATGACAAGACTACAGAATTAATAACCATTACTTACTGACTTATGGTCCTATGTCCTCGAGGTAAGGCAGAGGACGTCCACAGTGCTTCTCTGTCGGTCTTGAGTGACGCGCTTCACTTCAATCCACGTCAACCCGATGGATTTCATCTCGACCGCTACGGAGCGCTTCCAGGTGTGTTTGGTTCGGCCTCGCTTCCTTTTCCCTTGAGGAGTCCAATCCAGCGCCTGTTTGGGAATGTGATGTGTGAGTTCCTACGGAGAGTGTGGCCTATCCAAGTCCACTTGCGGGGCAAGATTTGAGTTCCAATCGGTGGTTCGTGACCTAGCCATGTGACAAGTAATAACCATGCAGAAGAATTAATAGGTCTAATAATATTATATTTATATTGTTTGTTTTTATATTAACATTATAATCATTAAGAATGATTACTGTAGAGACAGCATGGCAAAGTGGTGCTCCTCAGCCGCAAACCCTTTGTGCGACTGTGGGAGGGGCACACGAATAATGGCACACTTTACATTCTGCTCTCTGTGCCCTATTATCTGCTTAGCAGATAAGAGGCATGCCCTTATGAGGGCAACAGATGATGCGGTCTCATTGGCTAAGGTCTGAGCTGGTAGCGTGTGACCGCTGACTCGAAGAAGAAGAAGATAGTTATGGTATTATATTAGGAGAGAATTGTATAAATAAAAAATAATAATAATCATTTATTTTTTTTACATTATTATTTTGTTTTGTTTTTCTGAATACGCTACAAATTCCACTAGAAATACGGTAATAATAATAATCATTCATTTATTTGGCTTTTTTACATTATTATTTTGTTTTGTTTTGCAGAATACGCTACAAATTCCACTAGAAATGCGGTAATAATAATAATCATTCATTTATTTGGTTTTTCTACATTATTATTTTGTTTTGTTTTGCTGAATACGCTACAAATTCCACTAGAAATGCGGTAATAATAATAATCACTCATTTATTTGGCTTTTCTACATTATTATTTTGTTTTGTTTTGCTGAATACGCTACAAATTCCACTAGAAATGCGGTAATAATAATAATCATTCATTTATTTGGCTTTTCTACATTATTATTTTGTTTTGTTTTGCTGAATACGCTACAAATTCCACTAGAAATGCGGTAATAATAATAATCATTCATTTATTTGGTTTTTCTACATTATTATTTTGTTTTGTTTTGCTGAATACGCTACAAATTCCACTAGAAATGCGGTAATAATAATAATCACTCATTTATTTGGCTTTTCTACATTATTATTTTGTTTTGTTTTGCTGAATACGCTACAAATTCCACTAGAAATGCGGTAATAATAATAATCATTCATTTATTTGGCTTTTCTACATTATTATTTTGTTTTGTTTTGCTGAATACGCTACAAATTCCACTAGAAATGCGGTAATAATAATAATCATTCGTTTATTTGGCTTCTTTACATTATTATTTTGTTTTGTTGTGCTGAATACGCTACAAATTTCACTAGAAATGCGTTTATTTGGCTTTTTTACATTATTATTTTGTTTGATTTTTCTGAATACGTTACAAATTCCATTAGAAATGGAGTAAAAAACATTGTTTTAATAGCGTCGACGATGAAAAATATATATTTTTTTATATAAACATAAGTGCGAAGAGAAATATAAAAAAAAATGTAACCTGATTTATCTCGGATGCATTAAATATTCAAAAGTACGAAGGGTCCGGAACAATTGTGCCTGCGTCAATATTTCTTTCTCGTTATAAGACACTAACCTTTCAAGAGTCCTTCGACACTCTCGAATGTTTTCATTTAGGGCTTAAGATAGCTAGATGGATAGATAGATAAATTTATTTCCTTCTACAGTTTCATATTCTAAGAGTGCCTCTCCGACTTGCGAAGGATGGCAGCCAATTCAGTCCAACTTTCCTCCTCCTTCGCGAGGTGCAGCAGTTCTAGAGCACTCGCTATCCAAGACCAAGACTTCCCCTTTCGACCAACTTGTCTTTTGCCCGCGATTTTTCCCATCATGATCAGTTACAGCAATTTGTACCTGTCATGTCTCATGATATGATCCAGTTAAGTAACTTTTCTACCTTTGACGGTCTGCAAAAGTTCACGTTTTTGATTGACTTGTCGGAGAACCTCGTCATTGGCCACCCTTTGAGTCCAGCTGATAGTAAGCATCCGTCTATATGTCTACATTTCTTCTATACATACGAACGCTTCTATACATTTTCTGAGGTCTTCTTTAGGCGTCCCAAGCCTCACATTCTTATAAAAGAACGGGCCAGATGTAACAGTGGACCATTCTATAATAATGCGCAAGGAAAGTTTGAGGCTGCGATTGCAAAGGACACGCTTCATCTTGTTGAAGTATCTACGAGCGATTTCAGTACAATATTTTTACAGTTTACAGTTTAAATCAATTCACATTACAAACAGACGGAAAAGGGCGATGAATCAGACAAAACCACCACTCGTCGAGCAGATAAATTGATTTTCTGTCACCGCCCGATCCTCACAGAGACGCAAGTGCAACGCAACTTGAGAACAGGAGTCCCATACATATACTTGAGATTGACCCACACATAAATCTATAATCCAGCCTGATATATATATATAATATATATATATATATATATATATATATATATATATATATATATATATATATATATATATATATATATATATATATATATATATATATATATATATATATATATATATATATATATATATATATATATATATATATATATATATATATATACAAACTATATAAGTTCCACTGTTGGCTTGTCGAAGGTCATCTGGATGAGAGGCGATACAGTACGGTGTGTTTTTCTGGAAAAAAAATTACGCACCACTGCCCCGTGGAACCAACCATTTCCAGCAGGTATTTACGAACCAATACGAAATTGGCACCTTCTAAAAACAAGCCCAGATTTATCCTTAAAAGTCGGCAACACTTCTGTCGGCAAACTTATGGTTCAAAGGATGTCTATAGGCGGCGTTGATTGCTTTCCATCGGGTCGCCAACTCGACTCGCCTGCTCGTATGCCTTCCTATCTCATAAAAATGGCGAATGGGCGGGGCGCAGTGCAATATTCGCCAAGACGTGGTCTCCCGTCCAACCTCTTGTTTACTCCATCGGTTGTCGGATCTCCGACAAACTTGACCAGATAATTGCTTTTTGACATTTGCTGATTTAGATCACTATACGATGATTTTGGTTTTCTGGTGGACTTTTTGTCATATATAGATGTTGATTATATATAACTTCTAATTCATAACTCCCGCATAACGTATTGCGGGAAGGGTGTGACTGAAAATTAAGGCTACAGAGGAATCCGCTCCCCTGTTAGCAAAAGATGGACCACTAATATATTTATCCTAAACAAAGGACAAAAATTAGACGTAAAACTATTTTGTAAAACAAAAATCTTTCTATGTTCTCTTATTCTAATTCTAAATGATTTTTATTAGTTTTATGTTAATTAGATCTCTCTGTGAACTCGCCTATTCAGCCTATTCGCTATATGAAACAAAAGCTTTTCTTAAAATATATTATATTCTTTTTTTCAATACAGCTGTATATAATAAAAAATAACTTTTTCAATTTATTTAGACGTAAACTTTACATCGTTCGTTCTATTTACGGCCGTTTTAATTTTTCTTTGTTTACGCAATCGTAAATTGGAAAAATGGTAAATATAAAATTCGACGGCCTCGCTCACTTATTGTTTCAAAAGCATTCGCGTATAAAAAAAGTCTTTGATGTGGTTGAAATTCAATGTGGTAACGTTATGTATGGCAAATGTTTCGTTTTGTTTTGAACTCGATAAACCATTGATCCTTTGTTATTTTTTTTTTATATATTCATTCATTCTTTATATATTTATTCTATTCCCCCCAAGGGTTGGCAGAGACCACAGAGCTCCGTCCGCTACCATTCATCGCAGCGAAACGGCTCTCCATTCGCTTCTCACCCTCGTGAGAATCAGGACGTGACGGGCGGTGGAACAATTAGGTATATTTAATTCACCTTAGTAAATCCCACGAGTCGCTAGGGAGGATGAAATCAGTCCCAGCTGAGCCCTGCATGCTGTGGTAAGGCATCATAGTACCCGGGAGAGCCCGATCCCGGGACGGTCGGCACGCTTGCGACTAAGCTCGCCCTTAGCCATGCATCCTTTGGCACGGCAAACCGTCGATTGGCGGAGAGGAAGGGAAAGGATAGACAAGAAAGGAAAGGGTAGGAACGGAAATGCGGATTGGGGGTTTTTTTTTATTTTTGATGTGAAATATCTTATCATGGGGTATGGGAGGGTGGAGAAAGCAAGGAAAGTATGCCGAGGTCATAACAGATGGAGATCTGTGGTCTCTGCCTACCCCTACGGGAGACGGGCGTGACGACATGTATGTGAACTAATAGAGGGACTTGAAAAAGATTTTTATAATCAAATACAGGGTTATAAATTTACATACATTAGTCAATGTATCACTACAGTACAACGGGCTCTACAGATGCGCCGCCTTTGGGTAAGGATGTGCATAATGGAAGGGGATAAAGAAAGTAATGGGAAAGTGGAGGAGAAGTTAAAAGAATAGGAAAGAACCTGGGACTTCTGATACCTGTGCTTAACGTACAAAACGCATTGATACAGTACCTTCAGTCGTACTTTCGAACCGATACGACAGCGCAACCTTTAAAGGCCGACAACGCTTATGTAATACCTATCGTGTCGTGGATGTCTATAGGCGGCAATGATTGCTTTCCATCAGCCTCCCGACACGCCTGATGGAAAGCAATTATTGCCTTCGTCGTCCTATCACAAAAAAACTAGATGTCGCTATGTTGCGAACAATGAATCCTGCATCGCAGTGACAAGATGTTCCGCAGTGGCAGGTATATTGTTCATTTTGGCAGGCGTTAGGAGGATCCTGAAAAATCCCAAAAACCTCAAAAACTATTATAATAATTTATGGGATAGGAGGGCAAACGAGCAAGCGTGTCGCCTGATGGAAACCAATCAACGCCGCCCATGGACAACCGCGACACCGCAGGAGTCGCGGAAGCGTTACCGGCCTTTTAGGTATGTATAGGCTTGTTTTTTGAAGGTTCCAATGTCGTATCTGTTCGGAAAGACCGCCGAGGGTAGCTGGTTCCACAAACTGGTGGTGCGTGGAAAGAAGTTGCGAGGGAAACGCACCGTAGTAGACCAGATTCCTTCTTGTTCAGATTCCTTGTCCTGGATATCCCGGAAAAGCGAAGTTCTTCATGCCCTACAGACTATACATGCTAATAAATCTAAACGAGCAGAAAAATCGATTAGCGATATAGGTTATTGCGAATTCTCCGACGGTATCCACTAGTCACATAAAAGGACCGCGTCAACCCAAACGCCGTGTGAATATTAAACGGAGCGAGGGACTCCTCCTACATTGATTTAAATTCAAAACGTGCAAGCAGAAGTTAAAATTTCTGCACTGGCTATTTGCAAAGGAAATGGCAAAACAGTTAGGCTTGCAAGAAACGTATTGTTGGATGATTTATATCGGTCTCATATTCGAAACATTCGAATATATATATATATATATAAACCCCCTATGACGAATCTTAATATACCTAATTCGTCAAAAAATGACGACTTGGTTCATCACCCATCACGTCCTGATTCCCATGAGGGCGAGAAGCGACGAACGGAGAGTCGTTTCGCTACGACGAATGTGAGAGGATCCATCCTTCCTCTTCTTCGAAAAGATTAATGAGTGTGAACGAAGCAAAGAAGGTGTGTCGGGATCGTAGCGGATGGAAATCCATGGTCTCTGCCTGTCAGTCAGGCATGACGATATGTATGTGTGTGTGTGTGTGTGTGTGTATGTGTGTATAGAAATTAAGTCCATATAGCAGATGAACGTTTCAAAACTGTATGTAATGATTTTGTGAAGCACGAAACAGCCATTAAGTGAAGTTGTCTATTTAATGTAATTAATGTTAACAGTGCGGATTACACTCGGGGCAATCATTTACCTCAATCCCCCCCACCACCCTACTTCCCTGAGTACCGAATTTTAGCCCGAGTGTTCCGAATTAAGCGGTTTAACCTCTGGAATTACACTGATGCGCTGGAACGGAATGAAAGACCCGCTCAGTATAGACTCGAAGAAAATTAACTGTTGTATTACTCCAACCATTTGCGATCCATGTTAAACGCGTTAGTTTTAAGTTCTGCTGAAGGCGAGGGAATCTGCGTTTCTATCCCGACTCACTTCTCTTAGTGCCGCCCCATTTCTTTTCTGAGTGTCTCAAAGCGATTGTGTCTCAAAGCAAATATAGAGTATCCGGATACAAGAATACTTTATATTCAAACATGAATAATAAAAAAACTACAAGGGATATAAATAAAACTCGATAACTTTTACGAAGAAGAGATGTGCGGATTTTTTTTTTAATTATATCGTTATAGTTTGACCGCCACGTTGAGTACACTGTTGGAATTGAACCATGGTATTCTGTGCGACTTGCTGAAGTAGTGACATCGGGATGCCGTTAACCACGCGGACGATATTTTACTCTATAACCCCCCCCCCCCCCCCCTATCGCATAGAAGAAGGACCGTAGAGGTGAGATCCGTTGACTTGGCTGATCAATTTGCTAGGGAAGAAATCACGAAGAAGCTCCATGGCTTATCTAGCAGTGTGGTGGCATCTTGTTGAAACCATGTGCGTAAACTGAAGGCAGGATGTTCTGTGTAATAGCAGAAAACAATCAATAAGCTACTTTCAGAACGTATTCCACTCATTATTCCACCTTTTATCTAAATCCGCCACCAGCCACCCTGTATCAGCAGACGAACAGTGATGAATATATGAATAATAATAACCAATAGACTATTTATAATCTAGCCTTCGAGCGTAGAAACGACAGCAACACCCCTCATATTTCAGAAAGGCCAATTTAAAGTAATGGAGTGATAAAGCTATGTTGATAAACTAAGCAGAAAAAGACACCAGAAAGTCAAAAAAAAACCTACGTCACACGCCCAGAAATAACGTGAAAAGAAAAAAATCCCAAATCCCCTTCGCGAGGTTAGTGACCAGCCAGTCAGCGTCATAGTCTTCCATGTCCGCCATACTAAGCTAAACGACTTCCGTATCAATTGACGATTGAGACTAACGACTTTACGTGCCTTCCGAGGTCCACAG
>JASFAT010000304.1:0-29844 GCA_031353405.1 Baronia brevicornis
AGCATATGTCTAGCATTGGACTCTTACGCATTCAATATAAAGGAAGAGCACGAAACCTTTAGTTGAATGTATTATTCCAATACTTTGGAAGGCATGCCCTTTTCCAAAGAGGTACGTAAATCGGTGAATACAAAAAGAAATACATTTCCCGATCGTCTACTCGTCACCAACTATTCAGTACAGAACATTTCTACTTTTTGCTTCGAATTTTATAAATTTTAATCGAAACTCATTAAGGATTTTGCTTCATCAAAATGCGCATATTCGCGACCGACGCTTGTTTTTTTTCTTTCATAAATATTTCAATGGAGGCGCATCCTTGGTATTAAAGATAAATTTAGGCAAATTGGGCGGCACTCGAGGGCATAACTCGTTCGCTGTCGCGAGACAGCCACACACTTGTCCGCTACAATCTTATTAAATAGGTCACGCTTTACCTAAAAAAGGCCCGCGGTAATTAACACTTTATTTTTTCCATTCGGACGCATTATTACAATCAATTATACTTAAAAGGGGAAATATTGTACGATGCAGTTCCTGATGACAGCCCATCGGTGACAGCTTCATGTTTTATGACGATACATTTAACTTTTTAAATCTACGCTTATCAGGTGACAACATTATGTTTGCAATCTTTAATTAAAAAAAGACAACAATCTTTAATTAAAAACAGATTCACGATTAAAAACAGATTTTATGTGGCGTCAATTAGGCTCTTTATCCAGCCGCCAGGCCGGTAGTTATGATATTGGTACACGGATACGCGACCCCGGCCCGAGCTACTACCGTATCACTCCTTGTCTTTCGTTGCGGTATTCACATATCCCTATCATCCTGCCTAAATCCATCTTTCCATTCCCCTGCCCTTTCCTTTCTTCTGTCTATCCTTTTCCCTTCCTCTTTGCCAATCCACGGTCTGCCGTGCCAATGGATGCATGGCTAGGGACGAGCTTAATCGCAAGCGTGCCGACCGTCCCGGGATCGGGCTCGCCTGGCTACTAGCCGTACTATTAGTAGTAGGCAGTAGCCTTACCTCAGTATGCGGGGCTCTGCTGGCGTTGACCTCCATCCTCCCTTGCGGCTCTTGTGAATACATATAAATGAAGCCTAACCAAATTAGTGTACGTACGTATATCTAACGTTAATTTATTATAGTATAAATTCATTAAAAATCCGTATTCACCGAAAAAAAATAAGTTTTTATTATTAATAAAATATAATAATTTTATTTATTATTAATAATATATTATATTACAAATATATTTATTTTTATTGTATTTATTTATTTTTGGCTCGTGGGATTCACTATGACGAATTTTTTTAAACCTAATTTGTTAAAATATGACGGCGACGTGGTTCGCCACCGCCCTTGTGGGTATCAGCCCGTCACTGGCTGATACACACAAGGGCGAACTATAGCTATAGCTATGAGTATATATCAATAGCTATGAGTATAGCTATAGACATACTTTAAACACAGTTATTGCGCGCGCAGCTGCCTATGTATACGCATCACGCCAACACATTGTATTGATTGTATGTGTGTGCTTTGGATGCTTCATGGATAGATAAAGTTTAAGTCGCGTCAACATAATGCTGTAGTAATAGCAGGATTTAATATTACAATTAGTTTAAAATTTGAAAATACTGTTTTAAGTTTTCACTTCTGTCGGCAGTTCTCATGACTGATTCCCATTTTTTAATGTCAATTCCTCCAGAAATAACTTCTCTTTGAATTTGATAAGATAATGTTAAAGTTCTTATAAAAGATTGAATGTACTTAACACACTTACCAAAAACCTAAATGTCGAAGACGCTCTTTTTGTACACTTTATGCTTTATGTACTTATCATAATTAATTTACATACAATACGGTCACGGGGCGTATGTAAATTACTGCACCCAAAAATATAAAAGAAAGATCAGGTTAAATATTATTTTTGATATGATTCCATCAATGTGTATATATGTATATATATATATATATATATATATATATATATATATATATATATATATATATATATATGATAGCAATTACTTACAAATATTATGCCAGTGTCAAGTAAGATACAATAACATCAAATCTCTTGCAATGTAAGTAGTCATTTTATCTCGTTATGTCTTGAGAACATAGTGACTGTTCTACCAAAACCCTCTGTTGACATTTTCAGTCAACTCAAAAAGTGTTAAGGCCTATTTCCAGCAGTGGACTGCCGCAGGCTGTTGTAGATGAAGAGAGCACAGGCAGGAAACATTGGTTGAAGGCTCTTGTCTTCCGGAAATAAGAAAAAAAAATGTTGTTGAAAGTGATGAATCTTTGTATCGTTATTACAGATTTAAATAAAATATACTTCGGATTTGAACCGTCAAATTATATTACTGATATTGTGTTTTCATTTTATTTTCATAATCTTATGTTATTTAAACAGAAACGCTATTTGATGATAAGTTGTTATATACGTACTGTTATAACTCGATGTAGTTCCTTGTAATGTCGTATCAGCGTTGTACTTATTCCAATATATTTTCATTGTGTTCTAACTACTCGATCAGCATTTTTCTTTTACTTGCTTAATTTATTAAATATAAAAGTTAGTTAGATTCTGTCAGTCACGGAGCACCGATTTCCGAATTTTCCGGAAATTCTAGAAAGGTAAAAGTATACTTGTGGAAATTGGTTTAAAAATTAAAATCCACTTCAGTATACAAAGCTTCTTTTTTTAAAAAAAGACAAACGGGGACGGCATCCTAAGAGTACGTATTATACTAGCCTTTGCCCGCGGCTTCGCTTGCGTGGAATTTGTTCTGCCACATTTAGTTTCGTGACAGATCATTTTAGATAATTATATATATATTTTTTACTTGATTTATGGTTCACATTTTTGGTCATAGTGGCTTCCACGTAAAAGGTAGATATATACTGTCGCAAACTTTTATTTAGAACTATTCAAGACAAACAATCCTACGGTACATCATCTTTGTGTAACTCCAATGGTTTAGGCAGCGTACGCCAAGATAGCTCTCAGAGACCAGATTTTTTTGCGACTTAATTGACATGTATTACGACCAAAAAAATTAAATAAAATCATTACAAATTGTAGCCTATATGTTATTTTGATGTATAACCTATATTACTGTAAAGTTTCATCTACTCAGACATCCATTAGTTTTTTCGTGAAAGAGTAACAAACATACATACTCACAAACTTTCGCATTTATAATATTGGTAGGATTAGTAGGATAGGATAGGATTAGTAGGACTAGTAGGATGTACATATAAGTTCTTATAGAAATTCAACATAGATGGAAGTTTATTAAAAATAAGACATATCTGTTTATTAATGATGTTGTAGTTCAAATGATTTTTTTTAATTATTTACATTTTGCAAAAAAGAAAGCATATGCACGGTGATGCATATGCTTTCTCGTGACCCTCTAACCGGGCTAAACAAACACCCTCGATTGACTCTGTTTGCTGATTCACTTTCAAATGTAATATTTGTCCTCAGTTCGACAAAGCCGAGTCTGTAACGTATTACAAATATTTGCAAGATGGGACAGACGAACACGTCTTTTTACTATACCATAATTTTGTTGACTTTTAACAAGTTTATCGTTAAAAAACCATGGTCCTTCGCAACTTCTCGACGGTTGTCGAAGCTCATTCAAATCCTACGATAGTTGGGGCGTCCAAACGATACGTTGACCGGATGGAAGTCCCATGTACATATATCCTTTTTTCAGCACGATTTTGTCTTTGACTTTCATGTCAATATTCTACAGAATACCCCAGCTTCCATCCGGTCCCTCCTTTGAAAAAGTACTTAAAGGATCCGCAACCTAAAAAAGAGAAAGCAGCAAAGCAGAACACGTCAAAAGTATTGATCTTTTTATTATACTTTTTATATTACATATACTTTTGCAACCAATTGGCTCAGTGGCAGGGCACCCCGCAAACGGCGTCAATGGTCGCAGGTTCGATCCCCGCATTGGAATAAACATATTTATGGCCTACAGATATTTATTCCGAGTCTGGTAACCCTGCTAATCCGTATTGGACAAGCGTGGTGGATTAACGTCCGTTCCTCCAGCAATGGGGTGGCTCGTGCTCAGCAGTGGGATATATATGGGTTGTGAAAAAACATATACTTTTGGCAACAAAATTTTTCCTTGCCTCCCGATTACCATGGTACCATGATCATGAGCTTTTCAATGTCAGTATTCTTCAGAGATCCTACAGAATACCCCATCTTCCAATCGGTCCCTCCTTTGAAGAAGCACTTGAAACATCCGAGGCCTAAAGAAGAGAAAGCAGTAAAACTGAACATGTCAAAAATATTAACTTTTTCATTATATACTCGTACATACATATAGTATACTATAATAGAAGAAATTTGTTCAAATATTCCCACATCCTTATTTCTTACCAAATAAAAAATGCAACATTGTTTTAAACACGAACAAATTCCTTAGTGTTATCCAGATCGACGATAAATGAGAGGCTTCCCTGTGCAGTATCTAGGAATTCGTTAAACAAAGAGCAAGGTAAAGCAGTGGTCCTGTATTGGAACAAAGCCTATTTATTATCATGTTAATGGGAACATTTAATTAATGAGGTGCGTCGAAGTCGCTCGGTGGCACCGATCTCTTTGATAGCCTTTTCGGTCTTAGGATTAGTAGACTCGGCTCGGACCTTCATTGTTACGGTCTTATATTTGCTAGTAAACCCTATCTTTTCTCTATGTGTAGCCTTGTTCGAGGAAGTGTTGGACTATAATTTGAAGTGATTATAATATTGATTTTTTATTTATATACATATATAAACTAATATATAACGTGGCTAGGGGCGAGACTAGTCGCAAGCGTGCCGACTATCCCGAGATCGGGTTCCCCCGGGTACTATGGTGCCTTACCTCAACAAGCAGGGCTCTGCTGGGGCTGACCTCCATCCTCCCTTGCGGCTCGTGGGATTCACTAAAGACGAATTTAATATACCTAATTTGTTGAAAATGCCGACGACGTAGTTCGCCACCCGTCACGTCCTGAATCTCACGAGGGCGAAAGGGACCAATGACGAGCTGTTTCGATGCGATGAATGGCAGCGGATGGAGCTCTGTGGTCTCTGCCAACCCCTGCGGGGAGAAGGCGTGAATATATAAAAAAAAAAAGAAAATAAACTAATATATAACGTGGCTAGGGGCGAGACTAGTCGCAAGCGTGCCGACTATTCCGAGATCGGGTTCCCCCGGGTACTATGGTGCCTTACCTCAGCAAGCAGGGCTCTGTTGGGGCTGACCTCCATCCTCCCTTGCGGCTTGTGGGATTCACTAAAGACGAATTTAATATACCTAATTTGTTGAAAATGCCGACGACATGGTTCGCCACCCGTCACGTCCTGAATCTCACGAGGGCGAAAAGGGACCAATGGGAAGCCGTTCGCTGCGATAATTGATAGCGGACGGAGCTCTGTGGTCTCTGCGTGAATATAAAAAAAATATTAACTAATAACGTTGCGTCACGATTTTAGTGGTATTCGAGAAAAGAGAGCATCTGAGACACTTCCAGCCTCCAGATGTCTATGGGTGGCAATCATTTACCACCAGGTGACTCGCATGCTCGTTTGCCTGATCTGCTATAAATAGAAGAAAAAAATATATTTATATTTAATTCGCTTTAAACTCTCGAATTCTCTTACACGTATCTTAAAGGTCGATAATGTTTCTGAAATGCTTGGTGTGGAGATCTATGGTCGGCGTTAATTGCTTTTCATCCTGGCACCAAAACTGCTAATTTTCCTTCCTATGCCATAAAGTTTCATCCTCAATGGCGATCCAGAACGGTGCGTTTGTCCTGAAGCTTCTTTCCACACACCACTATCCTGTGAAACCAGCTACCTCCGGTGGTTATTTTAAACCGCTACGACATTTGAAGCGTCAAAAAACAAGCCTACACATTTCTTAATGGCTGGCTACACTTCTGCAATGCGCATGGCACATGTCGGATGTCTATAGGTGGCGTTGATTGCTTTCCATCAGGTGACACGCCAGCTCGTTTGCCTTTCTATCTCATTTAAAAAAAGTATTTTGAGTGAATAACTCTTTTTTTAAAAGTCTTACAGGAAATACGGTGAAAAATAAATATTTGATATTAAGCAATAATGTGATTCCGCTTTCAATTTCTCACGTTTTCCCCAGCACAGTAAACTTATGATCGTATGCACTTTACCTGCTCTATCGACCGGGATTCACGATTAAATACACGATAGAGACGTTGGTATTCGAAAACACTTATTGCGATGATATCTGCCCGTATTTATGTTCGTGTTCCAACGAATCTGTCGCTGTTACGAAAGGACTAAAATATTATGTCAGATAAATGTTAAAGATGGACCTTTATTTCGCGTTCCAGTAGTAGTAACTCCTTATTATGGGGATTTTACGATGCTGCTTTTACGTTGTCATGATTCTTTAAAACAGATATTGGATTCAGAAGCTTCTATATATATTTTTCTTTACTATAAAGATAAACATAAATTTTCTGTGTTTACTGGAATAGAATAGGGACAGTAGTACTTACTCCTTATTCTGGGGATTTTATGATTCTGCTTTTACATCGTTATAATTATTTAAAATAGATATTGGATTCTAAATTCATCTAACTACTTTTACGTTGTCATGATTCTTTAAAACAGATATTGGATTCAGAAGCTTGTTACATTTTATTATTTACTATAAAGAAAAACTTAATTTTTCTGTGATTACTCCAATAGAAAAGGGACAGTAGTACTAACTCCTTATTATGGGGATTTTACGAAGCTACTTTTAAATCGTTATAATTCTTTAAAATAGATATTGAATAACAGAAGCTTGTGATATTTTTTTCTTTACTATATAGATCAACATACGTTTTCTGTGTTAATAGAATAGAAAGGGACCGTACTATTTCTTCCTGTGTTTGTCGTATAAGGCAACTGAGTAATAGAAAATACTCCTAATGAACCATAGGTTCTCAATCTGACCACCAAACATGTTGACCCAAGACCCCACACTTCGTGAATTGAAATACGATTTTTTTGGGGATTCGGAGGGCAAAAGAGGAAGCGTGTCGCCTAATGGAAAACAATCAACGCCGCCCATAGACATCCGCGACACTATGGGTTATAATACAAAGTACATTGTATTATATAAACATTGTTTCATATCGCTTACAATATGAAACAATGTACTTTGATTTAATCGAAAATGGAAGAACTTGGCCATATTGTTATTTATATACGTTTTTGAAATCCAATTATAATACAGTTTAAGGAATAAATTAATACTAACTTGGTGGACTTAGGAATGTCTTCTTTTTTCTTTGATGGCAATTAACTATAACTATTATTTCATCAAGTAAAATAATACCAAATATCTTGAAATGTAAATTCATATTTTCACTATACATCTTGATAAAATGGTGGCCTATCTATCAAAACCTACATGGACTTTTCAGTCAAGCTAAAAATACATGATACACGCAACTTAACTGATTAGAAAATAAGATACCACACAATTAAGAACCACAATTTGTTACTTTATATGTCAAAGATGGCGTCAGAATTCACAGCCAATCACAATCGAGAAATGACCACTCTGAAGTATGGAACGTTTTGCGAACGCATCAACTTCACAGCGATTGTGGCGCCCTCAGCAAATGTTGTGTACCGCTTTTTGTTTCGATACAGCTAATTGGTGTTTAAGCGCTTACTGAGGTAAATTATTGTACGCCTCATTGGTATTTACACTTGATTATCAAAATCACCGTCGCACAGTTTTATTGCTACAATAACTTTTTCATATCGCTTTAAGATCGCCCCCGACGGCATTCTCGTTAAGATGACAATAATTGCTTTAACCGTAAACGCGTACGATTCTAGATTTTATCCTTATTGTACTAATAATATATAAAATCATTCTTAAGCAGTATACTGCTGTATGTACCTCATTTGTCACAATAAGATTGCAATGCAATATTTTATCTGAATAACTGTTGTATAATAACTCAGAGACAACTTCGGGTACTTTATGATAAAAGCCTCAGACAGAATTTTCGTCAGCTACACATCAGAGCCAGAAGACGAAAGTATCACACCGTCACTGAAAATCGAAATGATATGATTTGTCACAATAAGATTGCAATGCAATATTTTATCTGAATAACTGTTGTATAATAACTCAGAGACAACTTCGAGTACTTTATGATAAAAGCCTCAGACAGAATTTTCGTCAGCTACACATCAGAGCCAGAAGACGAAAGTATCATACCGTCACTGAAAATCGAAATGATATGATAGCCTTTTCTATTATCCTATTTCGTACGGTGATCTAGGGATCCGGAGGCAAAACTCCTTTCCTCTTCCTCTTCTCTCTTTTTCTCCTTCCATTTCTTTTCTATTCACCTTCCGTTCTTCACATTTTCATCTATATAATTCTAGACAAACTGTCCTGCATTCTATAACCTAAAAATGTGTAGTACTTCATGATATCCGTGGAATAGAGTTGTGCTGGTTATTTAAAGATGAAAGTAGCAATTATATTCCATTTCTTAATTTCTAGAATTCCACGCGGTAGACCCACTAAGCGGTGGAATGACTGCATCTAGGAAGACCTGGCTATCCTAAAGAAAAATTTATTTATTTTATGCTACTAAACTAATGTTTACTTAATATCAATTCTGTAGGATTATATGCCAGTATGCAATATATATCTTTTATTAAAAATATAAGATATATATTGTATCTAAACGAATTAGCCCTTAACAACAAATTATTTCGTGGTTACACTTTAGTGCACGGAGTTACGTGTTCGGATAAGGTGTTAACATTTAGATAAGAGCTTTAAGGTCATCTCGAAGCGGGCTTGCTAAACAAAAGTGTCTTCTCGCTCGCTTGAAAAATTTGAATTGCTAATTCCACCTGCGCCTATACTTTATCAGGCCCAGCATCTTTTATCGAAAACTTCGCATTTCGTGCTAACGGTATAAACACACTTTTTCTGTGGTTAATGTTTTAAGTTAGTGGTGGTAGCTTTTAGTCAATTCCTACATTTTTTTTTCACAGCCCATATATGTCCCACTGCTGAGCACGGGCCTCTCCATTTCTAGACGTTAACCCACCACGCTTCTCCAATGCGGATTGGCGGAGTTACCGGACTTGCAAAAATATTTGTAGACCATGCATATGTTTATTTGGATGCGGGGATCGTACCCACGACCATTCACTCAATGGGCGGAGGGCCCCGCCGCTGACCCAATCGGTTGTCTATTAAGTAAATGTAATTAATAATTGAAAAAAACTGTATAAACATCAAGGGTTATCCACTAGAAATTTAAAAAAAAATGTTTTTTTTTATTTCATGGAATTGGAACGCAAACGAGCCCATAGACAGTGCAGAAGCATTGCCGTCCTTTAAGGAAAGTGTCATTATGGAAGGATGTTAGGTCTCCGGAACTCAACCGCTCACCGGACGAAGCGCGGTAACTAAGCTACCACTCAGACACACACACTTACATACGCACATGTACTCACCACAAACACAAATATTTCTTCCCAGTTCATCTGAAATCTCATCCAAAATGCAATATACTAAAATATTATGCTCTAATGTAAACAGGGATTTGGACGAGAGACGCTTCTTCGAGAGACAGTTTAAAGTATATTCTGTAAACTTCAGGGATTTCTCAGAAGTCACCGTAGAGGAATTGGCTAGAAAAACTTTATTATTAATTTTAAAATATGTTAATTCATAGTATGACATGCTTTTCTCCTCTTATATTACAAGGAAATAAATAAAATACCAAAAATACCGTATTCCAATTCTTAGATTCCTTCCATATCCTGAAATTTCAAGTCACTTGAACATCCAAAAGTACTATTTAACTGTAAAGAACCACGACCCACATCAACTTTCATCGCAGGTTACACCATCGACGAAATCGTCCAAAGGAACCGCTCCCACAATTGATTTATTGACCCCGGCTCACATGCAATTGAGGTCCCCCGATATATCTTAAGATATCTGCGAACATCTCCTTAGAACAAGTGGTATGTTTCCTATATTTGGAAATTCAACCGTTATTTGCTTAAACCGAATGTGTTAGTTCGATTTAACCTTTAGTTAGTGCTTAATGTTCAGAGTATTGATGTAATTGGTATCTATGTATTCTTGTTTGTTTAACACATTATGTGACATTATATTTATGTTTCACAGAGCTATTTTGGGCTTATATAAAAACCTGTGTATTTTTTTTTACAGCTCATATATATCCCATTGCTGAGTCCATTATCATTTCTAAAGGAGCGGGCATTAACCCACCACGATTGTCCAAAACGGATTCGTGAAGTAACCAGACTCAGAATAAATATTTAGAGACCATACGAGCAATTAGTTCAGTGACAAGGTTGACCACCTACAGAGTAGTTCAGTGGCGAGTCAGTACAGAGTCAATGGTTACGATTTCGATCCCCACATCGATGTGTATCATCTCTCTATCTCTCTCTCTCTCTTTCTCTCTCTCCTAAGTCCCCCTGGTGGAGCATAGGGCAGACACGACTTTCCTCCATCTCAACCTGCCGGAGGCTAAACGCTTCACTTCGCTCTAGAATAGGCCCATCTTTTGCACTTCGGCCGTCACAGTAAGGCCGCCAAGTTTGTTTTGGGCGCCCACATTTTCATTTCCCTGCGGATTCCATTTGGGGGCTTGTTTGGGGATATGACTGGCGTGGTGCCGGAGAGTGCGTCTTATCCATTTCCATTTTTGTCAAACATATCTGGATATCTATTGGGTCATCTTTGCTGATTCTCCACAGCTCTTCGTTGGAGACCGTGTTATCCGGCCAATATACTTTTAAGATTCAGCGTTGGCAGCGGTTGACGAATACCTGGCGTTTGCGTACTAGTTCTTTCGTACTTTTCTTTGTATCATAACTACTGTAAAATAAAAAATCGGAAAGCATTAATAACCTCACAATGGGCCACGCTAAAATCAGCGTCTGGAGATCTAACCACATGGATCGTCAAGGTCTAAGCTGAGTGAGAGCCATTTAATGACGTCACATTACTATACAAGTATATTATATTGTTTGTTTGTTTTTTTCTGTCTTTTTTTTAACTATTTCTTTCACTTATTCAATTGAATGGCTTTCAATAGTAGTTCTTTTTAAATTTCAGTTTGTAAATTGAACGGTGACATTGAAAAGCAAGTGAAAGCTGGAAATCAAGTTAATGGAGCCCTGGACTCCTTTATGAAAAGTCAGAATGTGTCTAAAACAGCCCGACTGGCGGTTCATTAGGGAGTGCTTGTTCCGACTCTGATGTACGGTAGTGAAAGTTGTGCTTGGCAAAAAGTTCATGAAAACAGACTGAATGCATTAAGATGAACATTAAAAAATATGTGTGGTGTAACTTTAAATGATAGAATAAGAAATGTAGATATAAGAGAACAATGTGGGGTAAAATGTGTCGTGACAAAAGTTGAAAAAGGAAAATTTAAATTGTTTGGCACATAGAGAGGATGGATTAAAGACTAAGATTCTGTGCCTGTTAGTGGGACATATATGGGTTGTAAAAAAACACACCTTTTTACACATGTGTAAAAAGGGTTTGAGACTAGGTATATTGGAGCAACTAGAGATCTTAAAGAACAAGAAAAGTTCGTCCCAGATACTAAACGATCAAATAAATATTGTAAATTCCCCTCTTTTGAATATATTCTCTTAAAAAAGTTTGAAATTCGTTTAATACAATAAAATGAATTGTCATATTTACCAAATAATAAGTGGTGACGTAAGTTTTGACACACCTGTATCGCCCACATGTTGTTTTCTTACATTGTGGGTGGGGGTTGTTTATATAAGGCGCCCGTTGTAATGGCGGGTCACTTTTCGGTTGTCTTCCGTAGAGTCTACTATACCTGAAGATGCCTCGTGTTGGGGCGAAACACGTGTCGTGTACAAGATGGAAAAGTGATAGTGTGTGTTTGGCGTTGTGTATAGTGGTTGGTGGGTGGAGAGTTGATGGCCGATTTTCGGTAAGTTTTTGGTTTAAGTTCCAAATAAATCCACTAAACCCAACGGAAAAACACACATTATAAATTTTCTGTTATTGTTTTGCTTGTCGCGGATCTTATCTAAGTAAAACTATTGACTGTCCATATAAAAAAATTTAAATTATTTTCGATCGATATCTCTCAATCTCTCACTAGAAACCTAGACTAAATGGAGAAAAAATTAAGATTCAAATCTGAATATATATTTTTTCTTAAGACGCGTGTATTTTTAATCTCACGAACGCCCTTCTTTCCATATATGGCTGAAGATGCCTCCACACGCAGAAGCTATCGGTATGCGTTGGAAAGTATTAATCGAGGTGTACCAACGGTGCATCGCCAACCCGTGTTTTATATTTCTTCTTTCAGGTGTTCGCAACTGATTTACTTTATTTCCAGATAATAGCACCATGTCAATTTGTATCTTCATTAACGAAAATCGCTATGAAATTATATTTCATTGAAAATCGAAACTAAAATTACTTCAATCTCCTTACCTATAAATAAAATAGAATTATTCGATTTAGCATGCGGGGCTCTGTTGCGGTTGACCTCCGTCCTCCCTTGCGGCTCTTGGGATTCACTATGACGAATCTTAATATACCTAATTCGTTAAAAAATGACGGCGACGTGTTTCGACACCCTTCACGTTCTCATTCCCAAGAGGGCGAGAAACGACGAACGGAGAGCCGTTTCGTTACGATGAATGTGAGAGGAAGGATGCACGAAAAGATGGATGAGTGTGAAGGAAGTAAGGAAGATATGTCGGAATCGCAGCGGATGGAGATTTATGGTCTCTACCTAACCCTACAAGAAGACAGGCGTGACTATATGTATGTATGTTTTTAGGTTTTTATTAGAATTAAAATCTTATAAATAAAAGGTAGCAATGTAAATAAAACGAGTGCTGGAGTGGAGACCGCGACTCGGCAAACGTAGTGTGGAACGACCCCTGCTAGATGGAGCGACGATCTGTGCAACGCGGCTGGCAGAGACTGGATGCGTGTAGACGAAGATCGGCCTAGGTGGTGCGCCTTGAGTGAGGCCTATGACAAGCAGTAGACTGCCGCTGGCTGATATTGATATTGATGTTCTGTGTACTAAAAATATTAAATTAAGACGGAAACCCCAGTGATTTATCCTTTTACACGGTACGATAGTTGATTTTTTTTTACATGAAAATAATTTCTCTAGGCCATACAAATATTTATCCTAATACGGATCACCCACCCTTTAGATTCCGAAGACGGTAAGATCGCCACAGAGATATAGGTCGTAAGTTAATTCACTAAATACATTCAAATGTTTATTAAAGTTATATTTTTAATCATTAAAACTAATTACAGACAGTATAAAACCGCAAAAACAGAAAACCAGAACGCCAAACCGCAAAAATGATTTAAGACCCGAAACATCGGCTTCCGAAGTCAATCCCTCCTCTTTGCACCGCTCTCTTATTAAGATGCGTAAACGGAACAAAAAAACCCGAGATGGCCCTATCAGAACGCGTCTCACGTAAACGGTTTTTGGAGGAAAACCTATTAAATTTTATGAGTGTTTTCCATACTTGCCTTGCTCCAATTTTTTTTGTGCCCTTCGGTTTGTTTTATACTGTGCGTGGATATAAAGATTGCTAGATAGGACATTATTAACCCACGTATATAATATAATAGTTTTAATGAAAATAATAGGAGTATATATCGCATAATTTAAAATAGCTACTGGCATATAAACAAAAGAGTTAATTTTTTTCTAATTGTGAGAGATCTCGAAGTGTGATTCCATAGAGGCCCACTCTATGGGAGGAAATATCAGTATATACGTAACAGCATACACCTGAGAAATAAAGACTGTTCTGCGATCCGCGTAGAGTCTGCCAAGTATGGGGCTTAAGCCAACAATTCTCAAGAAAGTCGAAGTAAAACTGTAGAGGATTTCTACGGTTATATTGATTGAATTATAAGAACAATCTATCGAAATATCAATACGGATATTCTATAGTTATTGTGAGAATGAATTAGCAGAAACTGAGTTTGTGGAACTGAAGATCGGAGCTAGGGCTGATGACGATGATTTACGTTCTGGGATAAGTATTGCAGTGAGTCAAAGACTCTTCTCTTCTTCCGTCCCTATGCCCGTTATTTGGGGTTGCGTTTCCTCACTTTTTTGCATCAAGCTAATCTTTCTTGGGTTGTCCTTTCATGCAATTGGGCTGTCCTGAGGTCTCTTTTTATATATGATCACCAGGTCGATGGTGGGCTGCTTCTACCTCTTTTCTTCTCCGGTAGGTTCAACGTAATTCGTACCACATGGTCCTCCTTTGATATGACCATACCAACGAAGGCCATACCAGCGAGTCAAAGCATCAAATTTATTTATAGAACAGCACACTGCTGTCACTTTGACACAGACACAAATCTCTGGAGAGAAATACACACAACGCTCAGGCGATAGTTTTTGTAGACCGAAAGAACTCTTTGTTAGTGATAGAACGACCACTCAGATGCCGGTTTTCTGCGGGAGTGTGATACTCCCCCGGGCGAGCCGGCCCATTCATGCTGCAGACAAATAATATGCCATTCTTGACAAAATATTCGTGTTTAGCGTCCACGCTAACGCGCTTCGTGCGTCGAGTAGCTGAGTTTCGGAAGCCCAACCCCATTCCTCCTCCTACTCTCCCTACCCTTTCTCCCTCCCTCCCTTAATGACAGTTTCCTTAAAGACCTGCAACGCTTCTACACTGCCTATGGTGCTGCGGATGTTTATGGGCGGCTTTGATTGCTTCACATCAGGTGACACGCCTGCTCGTTTGCGTTCCTATCCCATAAAAAAGCTCTTAGATACCAAACAAGAAACCAATAGATATTAGTAATCCCCTTAAGCAACAATTCAAGCGTCAAGCACAGTAGTTCAATACGTCATGTCAAGTAATTTAATTTCGTAATATAATGATAAAGCGTGGTTTGATTTATGACTGGACACTTCCAAAGTTTCATAAGTCGCAGACTTGTCCACTGTCCCGAAATCTTGATCCTCGTAAAATTTTATGTGTCTCGGACAAAGCGAATTTTGTTAATTAACCGTTTCGGCCGCTCCGAGGTGTACCCTCTTGTGTGATAGATAATGTTCTCTCATTTTTTTTATCTGTGACTCGAATCTTAATTCCCTTACGAAATGTGCGGTGGTTAAATATTTTTAAAACAGTCCAAGATACAATTACATGATCATGAATTTTGAAGAGTTGCATCAAATTACGTGACTCTGTATTAAGGACTTTGTTATTTGTTAATCAGGGACAGATTCTTGTTTTACAAGCACAAAAAAGCCAATTAATTTGTAGTAAACTTGGATTAGTTGACATTTCGTCGTTAACTGTTACTATTGACAAATTGTAAAATAAAATATACTGTTATGACTTAACTCACTAAAAGAGGGATTTATTCTAATGAAGAGAACAAAATAGGTGGACAGTCAAAATTTTTACTTAGCTGAGATCCTCGACAATCAAACAAAAATTGAAAAATAATAATGTGTGTTTTTACTGGAAGAAGTGGATTTACGGGGAACTTAAAGTAAATCTTACGAAAAAAAATTTCGTTTTTTCGGTAAGATTTAGTGGCAAAATGACAAAAAAGGACTTTTCTTGCCAACTTACTTCAATGACGTTATTTTTACTGTATTTACATAATCTTATATTATTATCAGTTATGTTTAATTGTGGTGTATAATATACAATATAGTACGATTGAGGTGTATAAGTGAAGTGATATGAAATAAATGAGTGTATCGCGACTTTTTAATTTGACTGAAAAAGTCCATAGAAAATTTTGGTAGAATAGCCACCATTTTGTCAAGACATAACGTGATAAGTTGAGTAGACATTTCAAGAGATTTGATATTACTCCATTTAATTGGACTCTGGCATAATAGCTTTAACTAATTGCCATCAAAGAAAAGTAAATAGCAAAAACAACTGATTATGAATTAAACTATAATCAAAAGTTAGCTTCTAACTGAATAGACGTCATTCGAATGTTGATTAATATTTTTTTCTAGCACAGGCTAACTTTAAACTTCAAGAAAATTTACGGAGGTACCAAGCGGTAGTTCTGAGCTTGTATTTCTTAACGAACATGTAATATAATATATAGATCCAATTGTTTGTAGATCTTTATAGTTTGCTGTTTGAAAGTGTATTGAAGATTACTTAAACTATATTCTTTTATATAAGGCGGAGGTTATTACGCGCGTGCATGATAACCCGCCTAATTGTGATAGGGTCCAAGTTCGATGACTGCGCCTCAATGTCACTCGATTTTCATTGTAGTATAATTATCAAATTAGTTGACTATGAACTATGAATCTAGATTCTGATGTTTGTTTAAAGTAATTTTAATGACAATAGTCCAATAATTTTCAAAATATTTTTTAATTACATCTTGTGTATCCCAATTTATTATTGTACTAATGAGGCTTATGACATTCCCATCAGGATGCCTGGAGAACGGGTGCACGATAAATTCGTTATTTACGAGTTACGCGAGCGTGGTACAATGCCCGGTGATTGCATCTCGAAAGCCGTGTTCGGAAAGAATTATGTCAGATTTCGTTCAATGGGGAATACGTATTTATTGATCCATTTAATTTATTTATATCATTGTTTCATATAAAGGTCATTTTTACATACATACATATACAGGTTGTCCCAGAACTTTTTCTCATGGTAATTACAATCAATTCTGTCACCCCGTTTTGGCTTGACGTTGAGTTCTGGGATACCCTGTATATCGGCTTCCCGGAGGGGTAGGGAGAGGCAGAGACAGATACGCTACGATCCCGGCACACCTTCCTTGCTTCCTCCACACTCATCCATCTTTTAATCCATACTTTATCTCACATTCATCGTAGCGAAACGGCTCTTTGTTAGTCGTCGCCCTCATGGGAATCGCGACGGGTGGCGAACCACGTCGCCGTGATTTTTTAACAAATGAAATATTAAACTTCGTCATAGTGATTCCCACGAGCCGCAAGAGTAGATGGAGGTCAGCCCCAGCAGAGCCTCGCATTCTGAGGTAAGACACTATAGTACCCGGGGGTGCCCGTTTTTAAAAAGAGCCAAATTATATGAAAATAATAAAGTAGTGTTCAAAGTAAATTAACGATCTAATTGGCAGTGGTGAAATTATTTTTTCCGAAATCCATTAGCGATGGTTCGATCACTATTTTGGAATAAATATATGTATAATCTATGGGTTTATATTTCGATTTTAAGTACGCCATGGTAGAGCCACGCTGCAGATGAATACTTTATTAAGAGTGGCATAATATTTGTCTGCAGCATGAATGCGCCGGCTCGCCCGGGGAAGTCCTACACTTCCGCAGAAAACCGGCGTCTGAGTGGTAGCTCAGCGATCGCACTGCGTACGGTGAGCGGCTGAGCCCTGGAGGCCCAACATCCTCCCTCTTCCACTGCCACTCCCATAATGCCACTTTCCTTAAAGGTCGCCAACGCTTACGCATTGCCTATGGCTCTGCGGATGTCTATGGGCGGCGATGATTGCTTTCGTCAGTCGAACCTCAGCCCGTTAATAATAAAGCTTTTATCATCGTTTCGTAATTAAGTTCCTGAACGGGGAAGTGACACACTTCAGTGACTACCTACATTCTCTTACGGTGCCGAAACGTGGACGCTGACAGTCCGTCTTTACAAACTCAGAGTCGCTTAGAGAGCTATGGAGAGAGCTATGCTCGGAATTTCTCTGGTAGATATGATTCGGAATAAACAAATCCGCTGGAGAACTAAAGTCACACAGCCTTTCAAATTAGCAAACTAAATCCGACAATCGTTGGAGCAACCAGTGCTGGAGTGGAAACCAAGTCTCAGTAAACGTAGTGTGGGACGCCCCTAGGCTGCGCAGGGCAGCTGGCAGTAACTGGATGCGTGAATCCGAAGATCACGCTAGGTTGCGCTTTTTGGGGGAGGCCTATATCCAGCAGCAACCATTCTATTATTTTTATTACATATTTTTATTTTGTCTGTACAATATTGCCTTTTAACTAATGACATATTGTTAGATTAGGTTGTTAAATATCACAATTAAAAGAAACTAAAATAAATCAAGTTATCTTTTTTAATTTTATTATCTACGTTTAGGAATTCACATACAATCTACATTGGCTTAAATTTATCAGGACACAGTTAGTTAATACCTTTGTCACTATAATACCATAACATCAACAGGTACGGTTAAAGGTTATCTCTCGGGTCGGATGAGCCTACTTTCACCTGAGCCTTTACTGATGCAAATTTACACTTACGCTCAACACATTCCATTTTCGACTTAAACGTTATGATGAGAAGGTATAAATTTATCGTACCTTGATAATGAGTTTAATGTTTTATGATATACCCGTTCATTTGATTATTATTTATTTGAACAAACTATGTAATTATAAATATTAAAAATATATTTTTTTTAACAGCCCATATATGTCCCACTGCTGAACACGAGCCTCTCCATTTCTAGAGGAACGGACGTTGATCCAGCACGCTTGTCCAATGCGGATTAACAGGGTTACCAGACTCGGAATAAATATTTGTAATCCATACATATATTTATTCCGATGCGGGAATTGAACCTGCGACCATTGACTCCGCAGGCGGAGGGCCCCGCCACTGAGCCAATTGGTCGTAAAAGAAATATACTTAAATACCGTAAAATTGAATCAATCATAATTTAATTCCTTTGCGTAAACCTTTGAATAACGGATATTTTTTGTTTGTTCGCAGAATCGGGGACCACGATGATGACAGTCATCGTCTGATGATGATCTGACTTTAACATTCCTACAATGATCGTCTTCAAAAAGGAGTTAAAAGCGATCAAAGGAACCTTTGGATTTGGCTGTCGGAGATAGGAATAACTAAAAAATATAATTTGAATGACGAACTAAAAAGCACGATGAAAGATGATATGTAGTCTATAAATATTTACTAAGTCTAGGTGCCCTCCCAATGTGTCTTAGACAAGGGTAATATTTTATTATCAATTAATTATTTTAGAAATGGAAAGGTCTTTACTCATCGTAAGAAAAATATGGCCTACAAAAATCTTCAAATTGAGTTTTTAAAAGGAAATTATTGATAGTATTAGAATCTTTATTATTAAAATTGGATTTTCTACATACAGAAGCATTGGACAAATAAGCAAAAAGCTCAACGTATGATGGTGAAAATCACCGTTCTAGAATTTCTGCAGTGCTAGAAGCAGATGCGTCTGTCTTCCTTGAAAATATGTTAATAATAATAAGATGAAAATAATAAAAATGAACTAAAAAATAAAATAATAAAAAATTGAAGGAAATTAATATTCTATTAGGATTGATAGACGCACAAACGTATCAATTACACAAATCAATCTTCTTCTAAGAGTGCCTCTCCGATTTGCAGCAAATTCAGCACAACTCTCCTCCTCTTTCGCGAAGTGCAGCAGTTCTGGAGCACTCGCTATCCACTCCTTGATATTACGTAGCCAAGACTTTATTTTCCGACCAACTTGTCTTTTGCCCGCGATTTTTCCCATCATGATCAGTTGCAGCAACTTGTACCTCTCATATCTCATGATATGACCCAGGTAAGCAACTTTTCTACCATTGACGGTCTGCAAAAGTTAACGTTTTTGCTTGACTTGTCGGAGAACCTCGTCGTTGGCCACCCTTTGAGTCCAGCTAATAGCGAGCATCCGTCTATATGCCCACATTTCGAACGCTTCTATACACGTATCAATAAGGATCATTATTGAATAACTGTAACGAAAGACATAAATCAGTCTAGCTATGTGTATGCTAGTAATTTACTTGTCAACATTGAAAACAGCTATAATTGTACCGACTCAAGGTGCGATCCTGATCACACTGTTACATGACAGTAATTCTTCACTTATAAGCGTCATTATTTGCGCTTAACTATGTAGTAGTCAAGAACGTAAGCAATAAGATCATATAATGGGGAAATCCTCAAGATCAGCTCCTGCAGTCTTTTCTTGAGAAAGCTGCAGACAATCGCTGTGGACGTAGACATGATGGAAAGGAAATTGAGGAAATTAAAACCGGATAGGAAAGAACAGATTGCGAAGCAAGCGTACGGGTCCCCGGAAGAGACCCGGATCAAACAACACATCTGCGTTGTTTGACTTGATACAAGAATTTGAATAATGGGAAAGAAAGCAGAGAGTAATGGAAGAAGAAGAAGAAAACGAAGAGGTAAGGTAGCCGGCCCTCATACTTCCACGCTGCAGACGAATACTTTGTCAAGAATGGCATATTATATGTCTGTAGCATGAATGGGCCGGCTCGCCCGGGTAGTACTACACTCACGCCGAAAACGGCGTCTAAGTAATAGTTTAGCTACCGCGCTTCGTACGGTGAGTTGAGTTCCCGAGGCCCAACACCTTCTCCCTCCCTCTCCCACTTCCACTCCCATAATGACAAGTTCCTTAAGGTTCCGCTTCCGCCAACTGCCTTTGGCACGATGTCTATGGGCGGTGTTGATCATTTTCCATCGGGATTCCTCCTGCTCGTTTGCTTTCCGATCCCATAAAAAATACATTTTTGCTACTATGACTCTATCACTACAAAAAAGATGACTGCAGTTTTCGCCTGGTTTTAAAACATCTCGACATTTTAGTACCTTAACCGAACTTAACGTGTTCTCTGAGTGGTCTGCTCTCGTGTTTCACTAGTCACAGCACTGAGCATCCTCCTTATCTATTGACTCGTGGCAATGTCATCAATACAACCGTAACTTTTATGGACTACTTGGACTACCAATATACTAAATACCTTCAGCGGTATTACAGAAAGATAATACATTGAAATCTTCAAAAAAAATATGCCTATACATTATCCAAAGGCCGACAACGCTTCTCGGCGAGAAGCGACGAACGGAGAGCCGTTTCGCTACGATGAATGTGAGATGAGGGATGGATGAAAAGATGATAAGTGTGAAGGAAGCAAATAAAGTGTGTGGAGATCGTAGCCGATGGAGATCTGTGGTCTCTGCCTACCCCTAAAGAGACTATATGGAAGACAGGCGTGACTATATGTATGACAATGCATCTGTAATGCCTTATGCAGATATCTATGGGCGGCGTTGATTGCTTTCCATTAGACGACATGCCTTCATATCGCACAAAAACATGATATATACTAAAAAGGAAAATAAAAGATATTTTTTACTTATCATAAGTTTAAGACTAGTATTTCGTTCCACTTTTTGCACTCAAAAGTATCATCAATGCATGAGTGTATAAATGTATTTCGATTTCTAACTTCACACCTCGTTCTAAAATCGAATGCATTCAAATAGAAGCCTACAATTAATCTTCAAGTTTCTTTAAGGTAAAAACCACTTCAAAGGTTTTATGAGATTTATAAATAACGAATAATGGTTATAACGTGGATTTCTCTGCGTGAAATTTAATTTTGTAAACTTATTAGTTAATAAAATGGAAACACTTGTGTTATTTTAAAAGTAGTCAGTTATGAAGTTTATTTTATTAACTTACTTTGAAGTTAATGTTGTTGAAATGAATTTAAACATTTTGAATAGTATTAATTATGACTGATTATTTTATTATAAACATACATATATACATATCGTCATACCTGTTTCCCATAGGGGCATAGACCACAGATCTCCATCCGCTACGATCCGAGCACACATTCCTCACTTCCTCCACACTCATCTATCTTTTCATCCATCCTTCCTCTCGCATTCATCGTAGCGAAACAGCTCTCTGTTAGTCGCTTCTCGTCCTCGTGGGAATTAAGTGATGATGGGTGGCGAACCACATCGCTGTCATTTATTAACAAATTAGGATTATTAAAATTCGTCATAGTGCATCTCACGAGCCGCAAGGGAGGATGAAGGTCAGCCTCAGCAAAGCCCTGCATGCTAAGGTAAGGCATTATAGTGCCCGGGAGAGCCCGATCCCGGCTCAGTCGGTACGCTTGCGAATAAGCTCGCCCCTAGTCACGTATACATTGGCACGGAAGACCGTGAATTAGAGGAGAGAAAGGAAAAAAAAGATAAAGAAGAAAGGAAATGGCTGAGGAAAAGAAAGGACAAGAGCGTAGATTTAGACAGGATGATAGGGATATGATACTACCGCAACGGAAGACAAGGAGTGATACTGTAGTAGCTCGGGAGGCCGGGCTCGCGTACCCGTGTACCAATACCATAACTACCAGACAGGTTTTATTATAAATTTGATATTTTTTTAAGTCAAATGAGATGAAGTTAGACATAAAACTTACATTAATTTCTTTCTGATTACTTAAAATTTATACTTTATATAAACAATATTTACATATATTTTTATTTATTTGTAGTAATAGTCTTTTTTAACATTTTAAATATAAAACACACATACAGAATTATTTCGCTACCTTCAATATAGCGATTCCATCTTGGATGTACTAAATTTTATGTATTTATTTATTTTAATTAAATGGCGTGAAGTACCAATTCAATTCGAATTAGTTGTCCAAAAAATAATTCCCCTCATTTAGCAGTGTGCGGTGCTAGAAGTTCGATTCCCGCTACGGTTTTATTAATTGTTGAATCCATAAATAACTGTTTTTCAACTCTATACAGCATGTTCTAATTTGAGTGTAATAAAATAACCCGCTTAATTTTTATCTAAAAAACTTTTGTTTTAGAAAATATTGTTCTTATCGTATTTTTTGAATACAAACTTACAAATATTGTGCCCATAAAACTAAAAACCTGTCAACAATTTGTCAATGTTGAAGTGGACTTGTATCCATGGATGACGCCTTCGCGTCAATGGTTTGTTGCTCTCAAAGTAACACTTTTATTTTTACTAATTAATTTTGCAATTTTAAACAAACATTTTTTTTAAAAAATTTTAAATAATAATTCGTAGAACAAAGTAGCTTGTAGCTTTTAACTTAAACTTTACCTACGTAATATTTTTATATGAGAAAACTAACATTCTGTATATTAACTTAAAATGAATAAATATCAGTGTAGAATTGCTCTTGCATGTACAAATATATGGACATTTAGACTATTTTGATAGCATTAAAAATGCAAGATTAGGTGAACGGGAAGATGATTGGGCCTCCGGACGAAGAGCAGTAGCTAAGCTACCACACAAACACCGATTTTCTACGGGAGTGTGGTACTTCCCCGGGCGAACCGGCCTATTCATTCTACAGACAAAGAATATGCCATTCTTGATAAAATATTCGTCTGCAGCGTGGCTCTACCACTATGAAATTGTATATCTTGCTTTAAAAGTCAGATAAAAAATAAATATACATAATTTATTACAATATACACAAAAAGCGAATTTACTATACATAATTTGCTGAAAATGACGGCGACGTGGTGCGCCACCTGTTACCTCCTGATTCTCACGAGGGCGAGAAGCGACCAATGGAGAGCCGTCTCGCTTCGATGAATGGTAGCGGATGAAGCTCTGTGGTCTCTGCCAACGTCTGCAGGGGATAGACGTGAAAATATACAAAAAAATAAAGCCTTTATTACTGTCATAATTAGTTATCAGTTATTAATTAATTTAATTTAATTCGTACAATCGACAACTTGTCCTTCGATCAAGGCCTCCTTCAATGATTTTATGCTGCTCTATATCATAGCCATTTTTTTCTAGCAACTCTTCTGAGGTCATCTTCTCAGCGTTTTGTCTGTCGCCCTTTGCTCCTTTTCTCATCTCTTGTATACCACTCTGAGACCATATTTGCCCAATTGTTCTCTCTTTCCCTTATAATAAGTCCTGGATATTGCCAATTTAATAACTTACATACTTTTATTGCGTCTTTAAATTTGGTTATTAGAGTTTTTATATATTTTAATCTTACTTCGTCTTGTATATTTACGCCAATTGTACTTCTCTCTATACTTACTGTTTTGACATATATTTATTTTGATTATTAGTTATTAGATTAATATCCTTTAAAGTCAGATAAACGTATCACTAAATCAAGTGGTCACATTTACTTACAATTTATATATTATATTATTTGATGAAAACAAAACAATTACTGATAATATAATGTATGCAAATAAACCAGTATTATACTTATTAAAATATATGAGCAAGTGCACGCGACGTCAAGGTCCGACCATCAGTTGCGACCATTGAATGGTCACTCACCATTCGCTTAAACTTTGTTGACCACCCCCACATTAAAATATAATATTCATGTCATATAATTTATTTGTTCATTGAACATAAATCGGGCGAAAATTTTATGTATTATATTTTTGGTTCTGAGATTTCAAACTAAAAACCAATCTGCGATCAGCAATCCGCCTAGCGTGGGGATTGTAGGAATATCTCTCAATAATAAGCAAGGTCAATATCTAGGCTGTATTCATTTATTATAATAATTACATTTACGGCAGGCAGAAACCAGATATATGAAGCTAAAGAAATGATTAAGCTGTTTGTCTTAGGGTATTAGCATTAAAAAAGGTTATTATCGTTCGGTGTATTAGCAGTCAAAAAGAACCTATTAAACTAAAAAGCAACATTCTTTGAAGAAGAATATATTGCAGAAGACTTCATGACTGTAGGTCGACGCGATGAGCTGAACAAATAACACTGTAGATACGCGACACGTGAAAGAAACACGCATCAAGCAATTTGCGATAAGACAGTGCATCTTATCGTTGCGGGTCACGATTCTCAGGATTTAGAGAATGAATGAGAAAAAGAAGATATTTAACAGTGGACTATTACCAATTATACATACATATAATATACAATAAATAAATAAATATACGAAACACACACACTTACATATATCTCAGAGTGAAAATAGGAAACGGCTCAGACTCCGATGAAGATACAGTGAAGCAGAATTTAAGAAATTCTAGCTTTGTATACATTTGTTACCAACACATAAATACTTATAATTAACGCTCACAACTGATTGATAACATGTCAGTTACATTTCCTGGTAATTAAGTAGAACTCATACTTTTTTAAATCGTAAAAACACATTCAAGATATGACGATGATAATGATTAGGATAACATTCGATAGAAAAATAAGACGCAATAACTAATATGTGTCCTACCTGTACTCTCTTACAGCGCCGAAAGGTGGACGCTGACAGTCCATCTGCTTCACAAGCTCAGAGTCGCTCAGAGAGCTATGGAGATAGTTATGCTCGAAGTTTATCTGATAGATATGATTCGGAATGAACAAATCTGCCAGAGAACTAAAGGCACCGACATAGCCTTTCGAATTAGCAAACTAGTGGCAATAAGCTGGTCATGTTTGTGGGAGATCCCACAATCGTTGGAGCAAACGAGTGCTGGAGTGGAGACCGCGTCTCGGTAACTGTAGACTTCCCGGCTAGATGGTGCGACGATCTGCGCAGGGCGGCTGGCAGAAACTGGATGCGTGAAGCCGCAGATCGGGCTAGGTGGCGCTTCATAGGGGAGGCCTATGTCCAACAGTGGACTGCCGCTGTCTGTTAATGACGATGATCAATAACTGAAGTAAAGTCTGTATTGAAATTAAATATTTAATATCTCATTGAAGTAAATAATCGCAGTGGCTCGTCGATTACGTTTCTCAGGCGGCCTGATACTTATCTTCAATAGACGATGTCTCTAGGAAACGTATGTAGTGTCCCATTGGGTAAAGATCGGAATGCTCGCGTCTATTGGGCGATACGGAAGACAGTCCGAGTACAAAGTGATAGGTTTATGTTTTAGTAGATGGGACAGCATTTAAGGTACGTGTTTGGATGTTATCAGCGCATGATGTATCTTCGAGTCCGCTTGGCGAAATGCCGACCTCTTGTTCGGCTTGGCCGTGGTGGACGTTTTAGGTAAAGGTTATCTGGGCCAAGTGAAGAAATGCACAGTTTTGCCTTATGCATCTCTAATGAGCACAGCTAAATTACCTAAGATTGTGAAAAGTACAAAAATACACGTATATTGTTCCTGTAATGAGCAATACTAGTCGAAAGAAGGAGATACTATCAATTTTACTTAAAAGTTTCTGCGGCACCAAAATAATTTAAGATATTTTCGTATATCTTTTTTTAAACGAACCCTGTAGAAATCCGAAGGCTTCATCTCATGCATTTTGGGATAAAAGTTATAAAACAGTGCGATTTTCTACATCTATTTAACTGTTATAAAAAACCTAACCTTAATTTCTTTATTATTTTTTTATGGGATAAGAGGGCAAACGAGAAAGCGTGCTACCTGATGGAAAGCAATCAACGCCGCCTATAGATGACCGCTACACCGCAGGAGTCACGGAAGCGTTGCCGGCCGTTAGCCTTCTGACTCGCGCAGCAGACGGATTATTATATACTCCAATGTGCCAACCGTACATAACAGTAAAATTTACTAAAATGATCAAAAGTTCGATTAAAATAATATATCAATACTCAACCAATTTCCAATCTTGAATTCCGTGTAGCAAATTCATGAGATGTATCGATAACATTGAGACCATATACTTCAGCAGCCGAAAGAACGCGTACAGCCCCTTTAAATAATACAAATTGACTCGCTGAACATTCACAAAGTAATAACTATAAGCCAATATCGTTTTCGCCGTTCAAAAGTATCAAAATTGCGCCATAAACAGCTAATAACAATAACGGATGTCTTGAACAAATAAATTTCACACGGCGACTTGTAAATCGCATCATTATCGTAAAACTGGAAGTCGAGAATCGTAAATGTGAAGTTGTATCGATGAAATGGACATAAAATACTTTTAACTTTACTCTTGTTTCACAATGTGTCCTGAACTATATGATTTGTGAATAACAAAAAGAGATATTAATAAAAATATCATATTACGATGGCACAATTATGAAAAGGACTTCCACATCATGATCACATTGCTAGTAATGGGACTGATCCAAGACCCTATCCCGACGCGCTATCCCGATCTTAGGCTTCACACACACAGTAGGGCATTGAAACCTTCAAAAAGAAGCCTAGCCATATCCTAAAGGCCGGCAACGCATTTTTAATAACTGTGCCATGGTAATATAATATTTTCTCTACTACTTCAGTGGTTGTCGGTCCAACCGCTGAAGTAGACGAGACAAACAAACAAATGTGACCAGCTTATTGCCACTTCAGTTCGTGCATACTTGGTTTTCCAGTGGATTTCTTCAGTCCGAATAATATGCACCAAAGAAACTTCGACCGTAGCGTTCTTTATAGCTCTTTCTGAAAAAGTGACTTGTGAGAGTGAAGCAGACGGACTGTCAGTGTCCACAGATAGACACCATTAAGGAGTATAGGCACCACAACAAATCAAAGACTTATCACACATCACAGGTCATTAGAATACGATATATTGTAGATTACATACAGAATACTCTGAAGAAGACGCAAATAAAAAAGAACATCTACCTACATGCGCGAAAATAAAATTCATTGATTTGTTTATCATTTGTATATTGGCAACCCAATTATAGCTTGTAAGCTTTTTAATGACCTAATTACAGCGTGAAATTCGATTTGGTCGAAGCCACACGATAATAAAATCACATTTAAATGTGTCCAATTTACACTATCTCACGGTTTTAATTACGTGCTTCTGATAAGTGAAACTCGCTTGAGCAATGCAGGGCCTTTGCTTTAATACTTAATTATTTTTCTTAATGAATTGCCTTTTCGGTTATCTTCGCGATTACGAACTTGTTAGACATGATTTCAAATTATCTCGATTATATGTCAAACATTTCACATCGTATAACACACAAAAACGTTTCGATCCCGAATACTATCCAAATTATCTCGATTATATGTCAAAAATTTCACATCGAATAACACACAAAAACATTTCGATTCCGAATACTAATCAAATTATTTCGATTATATGTCAAACATTTCACATCGTATAGCTCACAAAAATGTTTCGATCCCTAATACTATCCAAATTATCCCGATTATATATCAAACATTTCACGTCGTATAACTCACAAATACATTTCGATCCCGAATACTATTCAAATTATCTCGATTATATGTCAAACATTTCACGTCATATAACTCACAAATATATTTCGATCCCAAATACTATTCAGATTATTTCGATTATATGTGAAACATTTCACATCGTGTAACTAAAACGTTTCGATCCCGAATACTATAATATATAAGATTAATATTATTAATTAGTGTCCCTCTATTAACCCTTTCGCCCCGAGCGATGACTATAGTCACCCAACGCCCGACGCTCGCTCAGTCCGAGCGGTGACTATAGTCACCCAACGCCTGACGCTCGCTCTGTACGAGCGGTGACTATGGTCACCCAACATTTGACGCTCGTTATGTACGAACGGTGACTTCGTCATCACTCGCGACTCTTCATGAGCAGAATATATATGTTATCTCCATGGTAATCCATCGCAAGTATTTTGCACTTGTTTTACGCTGCCTAATAATAAACTGACGAAATGAGCAAATATTTTCTATTGCATTATGTTATAATTTTTTAAGCATTTTTTTTACGAGCGACTGCACTCGCTCTGCGTAAGATAGCGTGGTATTGTGCGTCTGACGGGCGCTTGCAGTTGTTCCGCAAGTACGGACGCTTGCCGCGACTGCTCGGTCAGCGGGGACGGCGCGACGTAGAATGCGTCCGTACCGAAAGGGTTAATGATTGACTTTACGAATTTGTTCTGACTATTCGTCAAAGGAATAATTAAATGTAATGTATTCATTATCATTGAATTTAAAATGCTTGACCGGGGAAGTACTACAACGTGCCAGCCGTACTGATACGGCGACACGGGATCTTCAGAGGATTTATCTTCGATATAGTGCAACTGTTCCAAGTGTAATTAATTTATTAATGAATCACTGTACATTTTATATTCACTCTTATATACTTTATTCACGCTTTATCAATATATGTATATATATTGATAAAGCGTGAATAAAGTATATAACGTATAACGATATGTTATTCGAAAAATATCAGTCGATCGAATCTTCTTTTTTTAATTGAAATAATTAGAAAATTTATTTCTTTTTATTTTAAATTTTAAAATTATGAATTTAAAATAAGTAGAAAGAAGAAATGAAAAGAATGTAGAAAGGTTTTATTATATTTAATTAAAAAGTTTTAATATATTAGTGTTACATTTATCAATGTATCACTACAGTACCTACACAGAATATCGATCTCATGTGGTAGTGCTTTTCTTTAAATCTTTCTTTCTATACTTTCTTATTCTCCTCCGCATTATTCACATCTTTACCATAACATAGATAATGCATTTACAATGCCATTAGAATTGCAAACTGATATATTATTGTGTGGTACTTGCTTACTATCAAGTGATACCATCTTTCATAAAAAGTAATGTTATCATTATTACATCTTATAGTTTCAATTCTCATCCTTACCTGTGAGCGGAGCATGGCACCAACTTTGTCTGATAACGTTATAATAAATTTGATGAAAGCCAAATTGAAATAATCATAAGCCAATAGTTGTAGCGGGATTTTATAACATTCTGTATGCTGAGGTTCCAATTCATCTGCTCAGTATGCTTTGGGAATATTCTTTCTTTGGAAGCGGCTCAGTTCCAGCCAATATAATTTTATAATTAAATTTCCTAATAATAAATAAAATACTCATATGTATCAATAAATATTACCTATGTGTATGAATTATCAGTAGTACATAGGTCTCCCCTGAGACACGGTCT
>JASFAT010004707.1:0-24417 GCA_031353405.1 Baronia brevicornis
AGGTAACAGTAATACCTCAGTTATATCTTTGTGAGAGATATAGATTCGTAAGAGATAATAGTAGAGGGACATTATATAAGTGGTTTCTGTGCTTTAATTTATAATTATCTACTATTTTTTTCAGGCTAGACAGCAAAAGCCTCTTCCAAGAGAATACAAAGTGCTTGTCTCTACAGTTATGACAAATTTACCTAGATTTATTAAGTATAAAAAAGAACGACTCAACAAACTGTGAAAGAATCAAGTTTAAACATTCTATATGTAACAATATTTTAATTGTATAGATCAAGAATTTTTATTAGAGTTTTATATAATTTTTCTATTTTTTATTTCTTCCTATATGTGCTAATAAAGAAAACAAAATATACCCAATTTTAAATAAATAAATATTTATTATTTATATTAATAAAAAAACAGACATATTAATAACAAAAAATAATCTTTCTAGTGTTAAAATCAAAATGTGTAAAATATTAGGAATCTTGTTTATTGCACGTAACTAACGTTTAAATAATATATAACGAAATATTACTAAAATATTATGCAAGAGCATTATTTACTCAGTTTTCCCATCTCTTTGGTTTTAACTCATGTTTGCAATAAGAGTTACCAGTCTCTCAAATTCATATAATACAATATATGATTTCATAATAGCTTACGAATTCCTTTTCCACCATTTGTAAATGCCTTTATACATGTTTAAAAATAATTAAATTATGCTATCACAATTAAAACGCAATATTTTATTATATAAATATGATATGAATATAAAAAAGGAAAATTACAATTTGCTCTCTTAAACAAAATTATGTGACGTTTATCATATTAAACAGGAATGGAAGATTGGAACATGCGAAAAGCCTAATGTTATGTGAAAAATTCGTTGTTATTAATAATGTGATTTTTTAAATCATTACATCACAAAAACGATTTAAAAAATCTTATTATAGAAATTAAATCCCCATATTTATACTTTCTTATTTAGTAATATATACTTTATCATATTTGTAGTGCAACTTGTTCTTAATAATCCATAGTCTTAATCATAGATAAAGTAACAATTTTTGAAATTGTTATAACAATCATACTTTCATTCTTGATTTTTTACGTTGTCGTAAAATTTAAAACCAAGAGAAAGCCAGAGATCCAACCGTAAAAAATATTGTATATTACTTATAACTTTGTAAGTTTATAAATATTATTTCTATATATGTTTATTTTTATAATTTATTATTATTACGATGACTTCTAAACCTAATTTCGCTTTTTTTGTTAGGACTCTATGTTTCCATTAATCGGTGAATGAGGATCACCGTAGTGACTCCTCCGTGGTTTTGGTATTGGGTTTGGTGATGATGCTTCACTTATGTCAAATTTGCGTCGAATGTCTGATACTGATGGTCGAACTTGAAAAGCAACATCGTCTTCATGCAGCGCTGAATTGAGTTTGCTGATCTCTCTTTCCAATTCTCTAGTTGCTTTATCAATTTCCATGAATTCGTTTTCCGTACTTGAAAGAGAGTTATCAATGCTTTTCTTTCTTGGATCATCGTATAGTTTACATATAACTTTCTTAGGTTCTTCGTTACTGTTCATATCTATTTTACTGTTACTTTCGTTTAAATTTATATCATATGACACGTATGATCCATCAAATGCGTTAGTTAAGCTTTTACTTCTTTTATTTGAAAGGGAGTGGAAGTCTTCCAAATTACCTCGCCGTAACCTAATATCATCTTCATTCACACTTGAGTTTCTTCTGTATTTTGTAATATCCACCTTAGGGAACGATACTTTATTTATTATATCGTCTTCCGAATCTGCGTTTTTAACTACGGTATTTTTTTCATCTGTGTCTTTGATATCTTGATCAATGACAACTTTTGTTTTTTCTTCTGATTCTTTTGTCACTCTTGTAGAAATCAATGATTCTTCTTTGGTTATTTCTTGGTCTTTGACGCTACTTATGTCCAAATTTTTGCTATTTACATCTTCGTCTTCAATAATTTTAAGTTCAATATTTAAGTCTGCGGTTTTTATATCATCTTTGTTATTGTTTTCCTTTTTATTTTCCGCTTCGGTTATTCGTAACTTAGTTTGTGTTTCAGTGACCTAAAAATAGAAAAAGATATCGTATATCAAATGTCTAGTTATTTTTATGTACGTTATTTATCCGTTTCGCTGCGATGAATGGCAGCGGATGGAGCTCTGTGGTCTCTGCCAACCCCTGCGGGGGATAGGCGTGAATATGTAAATAAAAAAAAATTATGGGGTAGGAATGCAAACGAGCAAGCGTGTCGACGATGGCGGGATAGCGGTGAAGCAATCAATGCAGCCCATAGACAACTGCAACACTAGAAATGGAGGTTTACTTAAATGTTTACATTATGACATCTATTGATTGTTTACATACTATAATGACGATACTTGGATAAAATACGACCACTTAATTTTTTCCTGTGCGATCGATGCGAGTATAAGAGAAAATAATAAATGGGTAGCCTCGTCCACCTCAGTAATAGAAACCAAACTGCAATCCTCAATCTGCTTGCGATGACCACCGATTAGTGAATTACGGTTGTATTTATGATGGATCTATAAAAGTGATCAAGATAAAAATGTTCGTTTCGTTACTTTTAAACTTTCATAGACTTCACTACCTATGGAAGAATACTAATAGTCATAGAGCAAATAGGAAATGAGTACCTACATCGGATCTGTAAAGTAGATATTATATGAGACAAAAATAATATCTTAAGGCATTCTCATGTAAGCTTCTGTCTTGGTTACAGACTGCATGCTAGCGAGCCTAGTCAGTAACTGCAGTGCATCTATTCGCACAGTGTGACCGCATCCTACGAGCTACTTTTTATGATAGTCGGTCAGTATCGCAGGACTGGCCTAAACCATCCTGGCGCCCTGGGCGAGTCATTCATTTAGCACCCTTTCTTATATAATAATACGTATAATGAAAAAATAATAATTTTGTATTCGCTTACCATGTTTTTTCTTAATTTAATATAACTTTAAGAAATGAAACTATATTGTCAATCATTCCGTTGAATACAAAACATTTAATGAAAAACAAATGTAAGCAATGAGATAAAACTTTAATTTTCTAGCTTTCTTGCTCATAAAACATTTATAGGCATCTTTTAAGGTTCAAAAGTTTTATAAAATGAATGTTATAAGTTATTGTTAATGTACTACAAGCATTTAAAAAACTTTGCTCACAAAACATTTATAAGCATCTTTTAAAGTTCAAATGTTTTATAAAATGAATCTTTTAAGTGACTGTTTAAGTACTATAAGCATTTAAATTGTAACCGCGTTTTAACGATAAGAACTATGATCGGCCTTGTTTTTTGTGACAACATTGCACTAGACCTAGCCTTTGAAAACATACGAGTGTGGCCAGGGGAGACGAGTCGAGCTACTATCATTCGAGTAGTGGTATTGTGTAATCAGGCGTTAAAAGCTTCATCACATGGCATGGGAATAATTTGTGAGATTTTCTATATCGAGCATTAATTAATTTAATCGCTTCTATTATATTTTGATATAAAGTACAAAGGTAATAGAAAGAAATGTTACCGATTCGTCAGGTGGCGAGACAACAGTGCCCGCAGGGGGGAGCGGTGCGCGTTTTTTCTTACGTCGAGAAGCACGCACTGGCGGCACTGGCCCCTCGTCGAAGGGGTTTGTGCTCTCCACACTCAATCGCGAACCAGTTATATCACTCCGTGCCATACGAGGAGTTGTACTGTAAAGGAACAGAAATGCAAATTAAATTTGGTATACTATCCAATGAACAGAAACGGCTAAGCGAACTGAACAAAATTATGTTTACATAATCCTTGTGATATAGAGATGTCATAGGAATACAAAACACACACGTAGCGTGTTCGAAATTCCATTTACTTCTTATATTTAATTGTATACATAAGTACCTTAAAGATTGGACTTCGTACTGACTAGGGCTTCGAAGGCGTTCTTGAAAGCGCGAGCGCGGCAAAGGGGTGATAGAGCCGCCGTAAACGTAACGGTCCGCATGCTCGGGAGATCCCACCGTGCTGCGGACGCCTGAAGCCGATGAGTCTGCTTCAGTAAAAGGACATACATACAGGACATTCTAACAGGACAGACATATAATTAAAATACAGGAGGTGATTTCATGTCGTCGGAAATGCCGCACATTACAGGTTTGTTACGTATACATAATGTAATTAAAAACAATTCGATCGAGTGTTTGACAGAAGTAACTGAATTAAAGTTTTAAAAATGAAGAAATATGTTAATGGCCTCTTGAGTTAAGTTAATACAATACATAATTAAAATATATTTTGGTAACCCGAGGTCAAGGCCCGAGTAACTACGGACTGGTAGAGTCATATTCTCACACGTGTTACACCTTGCAATATTTCTATGTAAAAATACGCATTAGATGTTAGACTAATAAGTTAGACTATTCGTAATGTGATACACTATAATGTTTAAGTAATGATGTTTATCATCATTACAAGCAATTCTAATAATGTGGCATTTTTAAAAGGGTGTCAAAAATTTGGGTATCTTAAAGTTATCTAGGTGTGTACGAAAAAAGTAATTAGTGCCTAGCCAATCTTACTTCCAGAAAAATATAGGCTACACTTTATTCCTGTAACTGTACAGTAGCAAATTTTCGGATTCTTGTATTAAAACTTTACTTACATTGTAATGCCCGGCGATATACAATGGGACTGCTTTCTCCATTAACTTGATTGTTTGGCTTGCTTTCAGGCTTCTCTTTTTTCTCCTTTTTCATAAACGACCTTAAGGACCTGTAATAGAAGTAAAATAGAAAATTATAATAACTGTAAATTGTTCAGAATAGAAACCTTATTCAGGATTATTGTCACGTTAATTTTGTCCTTCCAATACTTTTTAGAAATGTCTGCATACATCTACGCCCTTGCACCTAATACGATAATGGGCAATTTGGGTTATTCCGGTGTTCAAATTTTCATTAAATTAAGGGATATTTTGGGAGACCGGATGTCTGTAGGCGACAAAACTGACAAAAGTAATGAAAGTTTAGTGCACTTTATTCCACTTAAGAGAGCACAATTGCGCCGTGACGGACGGATGAATGACCAGACCAGCTATCGCACGCCCACCCTTACTCGGCCATGTATAATATGGCTGCATAACATTTACAAAACTATATAAAAACAGAAATAAAATAAAAATAAGTGCATTTTTATGTTATATTTTTCTTCTTTTTTAGTCAATGCTAAGGTAAACTTAAAGACATATTAGAAAGGTAAACTTAAAGATGTCTGAGAAATTATGAGTTAAAATATAGGTTAAAATTTTAGTGGTTTTTCCATCTGTCAAATTTTTTGGAGTATAATTAAAATAATTTTATTGCTACCGTTCAATTTTTTCAAACCTAAAAAAATTTAAGCCTGTTAATCTTGATTTCAGCCAATAGTTTTCTATGTAGGAGGACACATGCCGCAGACGGTACGGCACCAAATGTAAAAGTGGCAAATATTTTTTGTATCTAATTTATCGATTAAATAATTTCTAGGAGACATGTAGTTCGGCAGCATACTCTTCCAATATGACAACAACATCAAAGTATATAACTACGCTACAACATTAGCGTATCACATAAATATTTTTAATGGTACCGGGGCGCAAGCGGAAAGCCCGATGGAATGCTAATCAACACCACCCATAGACATATACAACACCATAGGCTTTCCCGGCCCGACCAAAGTGTTCCCGGCCTTTGATATATTATTATACCGTAGTAGTATAAAGGTATTATTTACACTTTCATAACAAGCGTTTTTAGGTATAGGTATAATTTAATTGGGACCTAAATTTTATAAAATTATTTTATCATCATGTTAGTTCACCGACCGATACTCGTATATTTTGTATTGTAATATATTGATTTGCTGAATAGTTAAAAGCGTTAATAGACAGACCGAAGTCCAATATGAAAATTATTTGAGCACCTAAGCATATTATTTCATTTTTGTGCGTGCCAATATACTTTACTAATTCAATGACAAATATAACACTTTATCGTTCTATGTTAACAATAAAATATGGTGGTCATATTATTTTTTAATTAAATGAACGGAATATGTAAGAATATGTAGGTATTATTTTTTAATCTAATTTTTATACATTTAAACCTATAATAATATAAAGTGCTTTGCAAAAAACGGGCACCGTCATTGGCTTTTCTATGGATAATATTAATATTTTTAGTATGTCATTAGGTTAGATGACTAGAAATTTCTTTTGCTTTTTTATAAAATTTTTTTCACACTTTCATCCTAGTATCCGTGTTTATTCAATGTGCACCTAGTATTCGTGTGAAAATTTTTATAGTACTAATAAAAAAGAAATTAAAATAATAAAAATTAATAGTCTTGGCATGTTTTCCACCAGGCTTTTGATAGTGTCCTGTGGAATGTGTTCCCTTCCACTCAGCCGAGATCACATGTTTAGGCTCCCTGATGTTTTGTGAAGTTGGTTGGACTGATTGTACTCTCCTTATTAGGAGGTTCCAGGTGTGCTCAATGGGGTTCAGGTTGGGGCTCCGCACTGGCCTGTCCAAACGACGAATACCGACCACCCACTGTTCTGGTGCATTAACTTTGAATATTGATGACAAACAGGCAAATGATTAAGGCATATCAATCTTAAACCTGGGGAGGAAACGCTCATAATGCTCAATTTGAAAACCGGTAAGAATTGCCCTGTTCTCTATATATTCTATTATATTACAGCCAGGCTAAGCCAAGTATCACAAATGCATGTAATATTTCTACTACGTCAATACATGATTAGGTCCACTATGTCAATTACATGTATACCTACTGTTTGATAGCATTTGCAATAAACAACCAGAGTAGGTAATAAAATTGTCTAGGTCGTAGGATAAAACATGATTTGACCCAATCTTGAACTACTGTCATTGCACGGTGCATAAATTCTTGGCTTTAATTATCGTCTCAACTTGATATTAAATAATGAGTAATATTATTTTCATGTACAGTAAGTGAAAATATCAGACGATATATAAATACTCAAAAAACGATAGTAGCCGCAATAAGCATTTAAAAACTAATAATGATAAATAATTTAGAATATGTAGAAAATTATGTATATTTAGGCAAACAAATATCTTTTAAAAAAACATGAAATACGGAATCCTAGGATGGAACCTTTTTAACGAGACTAGGAATGTTTGATATTACTATAATATGTACTTATTAATCATTCCAAATAAGTCAATAGAGCTTGTGTTAAGAAAAAGTTTATACTATTATATTATTATATAATACTTATTAACCATTCTAAGTAAGTCAACAGAGCTTGTGTTAGTAATAGTTCAATGGTAGAATAGAATACACGACCTTAGAGCGTAAGCTATACCTTATCAATTGAAATCTATAAAAACAAAGACCTATGACAAATTTTCTCAGCAAAATTATGACAATAAAGCGTCATATATGAGTATATCTAATGATGATTAGAAAATACATTTCAACATTGAATGCCACGTACAATTTTATGGGTAAATACACATAATGCTGAAATATTATCTTTAATATATGAATTAGAGTGTATTACCATATTAATTGCGACGGGGATCGCAGGTGACCTGCTTCGCAATTAATATGTCAAACAAATCAAATCAATCCAAGCGCGTCGATCACAGGTGTCCCAACATGTCGTCACTGCCGAGTTGTGTGCCGGTCATCGGTGACCTCTTCTTATTTTCATTTTATCAATTATTGGGAAATGCAAACAACCTGTTCCCTATATACATATGTAGAGATGTACTTTTTGTTTAAAAGTTCTAATTACTCTTGTATATTTTTAAATCGACCTACCTTACTCACCTTACTCACTTTATACGAGTACAAGGTTGCGTTCTTACTGAAATACGTGGTGTTAATGAATAACCTGATGCTGCTCTAACCAAATCATCATGAACCCTTATGTACATAACCTACTTTATGCACTCGATATGCTTCGTGCGTTAAGTTAATGAGTCATATTATCCGCTTTATCTTTTGTGACATCACCACAAATGCCCAACAAAGACGATTGTTGTGTGGTTCCCGGTATATAGAATAGGGCCATCCCCTTTCATTACGTGGAAGTCGTACAAGCCCACTATTGGAGTAAATATCAGATACTGGCTATAGTGATCCATAATACGCACGTAAAGCTAGAAGATACACATTCTCTCTTTTAATTTTAAGGGATCTGATCGATAGTATGTGACCAAGCTGAATGTGTCGCCTTTTTTATATATGATTCTCGCTAGGTTGTAGTTACAGATACAGTTTTCATTGACTTTATTCATATTTGGGCTCAATATATTAAAAAGTTACCGGAAAAGGCAATGATACTGGAGATGTCAATTGCTTTGTTACGGATATTTAATTAATAAGGCAATAGTGCCTGCATTTCACACATAGCATGTCTCGTTCTGTCATCTCACAAGTGACTTAGGAGCGCAGCGACAACGTACTGTTGTTGTCACGTGAGCGGTGACTTACGACTGTTAAGGGTTAATATAGTATTTAATACAGTTATTACGTTAAATTATGATATTAAAAGAAGACTTATGAAGCACTACGAAATGCGAGTTAACTAATGCTTTCTCTCTCATAGAATTGCGTGCAAACAACACTGATAGAAAAATTTTTTTTTTCGAAGGTCAAGGGACTACTACGCAACTATAAATGACTATATTAGCACACTGGTCACATTAACCTAATAAGCATTATATTGTAGGTATCATTAAACATTTATGAACAAGCTCATTTTCTTAGAAGTCGCTATTATGGATATACGCTATTATATATATATGTAGATGTGCTGATTTGGAATAGGTAATGATATAGCGGCCACGAGTACACATTTTTGATTACAATAATTAATAAAAATAATATAATTCAATGTAAATTTATTTTTTCTCTTTTCAATTTGGCAAGTTACTTTTTTTAAATAATTTGATTATTTATGCGGAATTTTAGTTAAGTACATATATATGCCTATTGGCTCAGTGGCGAAGCTATCGCTTTAAGAGTCAGTGGTCGCGAGTTTGATTCTCGCATCAAGATAAATATGTGTACGGCCTGGAGGTATTTATCCCGAGTCTGGATGCCTCTACCAATTCGCTTTAGAAAAGCATGGTGAGTCAATATCCTAGCTTTGCGGCAGCTTACAACAGCAACACGAAAAGAATTACCTAAACCTTGAGCAAACGATTTAATACTCGAAGTGATAGATGTGACATTCTATTTTATTACTTTCTACAATCTTTCTTAACACAGAAAAATTAATAATGTCCTTCTGTTGTTTCGAAAATGGCGTTCCCAATGCTTATAAATGTTGATTTGTATAACTGCGAAACTAAAAACCATATTTTTAAAATTGCGTCTGTCTACATATGTCTGGCTTAATGTAAAAAAAGGCAACGACAAAACAATTTTGACTGACATTTTACGAAAAGTTTGTAAGGAATGACTGAGAAACCTTTTAAGATTATGAAATTTGAGAAGTTAAAAATCTTAATAATGAGTACAAACTAAGTCACTTTTTTATACAATTTATAAATGTCTTTCCTTGTCCTTCGTTATGTTTACATTAATAAATATATATGAAAAGCGATAAAAATGTTATTAAGTAAACTGAATGCAAGGTCAGCAGAGCAAATGCATTTAAAATATAATAATCTACTTATGACGAGTTGATAATTTATAAAAAAACAGTTTTTGTAGCTGTTTTAATATTATTTATAATTTATAAATAATATGAAAACAGCTACAAAAAGAAATTAATTTTTATTTTAAAAAAATATTTGTCTATAATAGATAGCAATAGAGAACGTTTTGTAAAAAGAAAACTATATAAATTTATTCTCCACTGTAAATAATAATAATTTGATGTTTATATTGACAGTTTTGTATTATCGATGATATTTTATATTTTCTAATATTTTTTTATGGATGCGAAACATGGGCATCAAATGTCAGAGACCAAAAAAGCTGGCAGTATTCGAAAGAAAGGTGCTGAGGAAAATGTTCGGTCCCATCAAAGACAGCTAGTACAAAGGGTTGTAGCGCCGCAGAAGAAGTATTTATTATAGATGAAGAATATTTTTTTAAGTTTATAATTTTCCTTATGTAGCAATAATTTAATACGCTACTGCTAAACAAAGAACTCTTCTATGATTTCCCACTGGCTTCAGTCCAGTGTTACAACAATTAATGGTATTTTTCGAGGTCATTACGCCATGTACGCACTGCGGGTACCCCAAGGAGGGGTACCCGCAGTGCGAACGACATCGGGGTGGATGTGAGCGCGCATATGCGCATGTGTTATTAGATATAAATTTGATTTTACATTTATTAAAAATAACAAAAATAATTTTTATTGAAAATTATTATATTATTTAGTTGAGAAGTTGTTAGGCAGCAATTGATTACATTTAGTCGGGCGTACAATATTGAGCTTGCATTAACGTCGTGTTGACGGTAGTATTGTGTTACTCTGCTCTCGATTAATTAACTACAATAAATTGTAAAAGTATCCCAGTGCCTGTCACTCATAGTCATACTCAAGGTTACTGTTTACCCTTGGAGATAAATAAAATAATTGATTATTTACTGCCGTATCACATTTATTATTCACGCTAAAATAAACCAATTCAAAATGTTATGTAAGGTGAGGGAAGTATCTTTGCTTAGCTGCTTGTCTGGTATATATGGTATCGGTACACGGGTACGCAAACTCGGCTTCGCGAGCTATAACCGTATCACTCCTCGCCTTCCGTTATAATAGTATCTTATCCCTATCATCCTGTCTAAATCCATCTTTTCTTTCCCCTGCCCTTTCCTTTCTTCTTTATCCGTTTCCCTTCCTCTCCGCCAATATACGGTCTGCCGTGCCAAAGGATGTGTGGCTAGGGGCGAGCTTAGTCGCACGCGTGCCGACCGTCCCGGGATCAAGTCCTCCCGGGTACTATAGTGCCTTACACTTGCGACTCGTGGTATTCACTATGACGAATCTTAATATATCTAATTTGTTAAAAATGACGGCGACATGGTTCGCCACCCAGCATGTCTTGATTCCCACGAGGGCGAAAAGCGACGAACGGAGAGCCGTTTCGCTACGATGAATGTGAGAGGAAGGATGGATGAAAAGATGAATGACTGTGAAGGAAGCAAGGAAGGTGTGCCGTGTTCGCAGCGGATGGAGATGTGTGGTCTCTACCTAACCCTACGGGAGACAAGTGTGACGATATGTATGTATGTAGAAGAACGTTATTTTTTTCCACGTTCAATTAACATTCTGTACAACCAGCTATCTTCAGTGGTATTGTCGAACCGATACAAAATTGGAAACTAAAAAAAACAAGCTTACACATTGTACTACACATCTTAAAGGCCGGCAATGCTTCGATTAGACGACACGCTTGATCGATTGCCTTCTCATACAAGAAATCATTAGCTATATAAGAATTGTATTTTGTGTCTTTTAAATGATATGCATACATATAATGTTAATCCTCTGGCGGTTTATCTGTCCAAAAGATCAAAGTCGCTCAAAAAACTATAAAGACGGAGGAATATGCTGGAAGTCATAGTCTTCCGGATGGATAAGACTCGATTTTTTTAAATATCTCTTTATATATTTGTCCAAATCAGTATAATTATTAATACATACACTTGTTCGATGAAATTTTTTATATATAATGTACACTAACAGCAATCTCTACAGTCCGTGTCCATGATTTGTTTTTTTTTAAAGCACGGAATTTTAGTTAAGCGATTAAATACTATTTTTTCGATCGGATTTTGCCAATGAACCGTAGGTGATTTCGATAGCGAAACCAGTGAACTACGTCTTTCTTTCATTATAATTTGTTGACATTTGGTTTGGACGAGGACCTTATAGATGATTGAGGTGTTTAATAAATCAAATTGAATAGAAGGTGTACAACGGCAAAAATGTTGTGTGGGTGTTTACGTCAAAATATCGCAAACACTATTTGTTTTGCATAATTATTTAGTCTTCAAAGGATCATAAATTATATATTTTACATTAAATAATAACTGATTATGTCTTTCAAATGTGTCAAGGTGAAATAAATAGTTATTGAAGAAACGTATTCGCAATTTAGTAATAAAATAAACGTAAGAATTCTTCAATGCCACAGATATTCTGAAAATATTTAACAACTTTTTTTCCAGACTCATACTTAAGATTCGCACTTAAGATTATATAATTTAAGTATTTAGTTATAATTTTTAACAGTTTAATGTCAATAATATGACACTATTAATCTTTATTATATCAATTTATCTTTATTATGTACAAAATAAGTATAACATAAATGAAGGAACTAATTGGCAAAATGAAAACACAAAATTCGAAAGAAAATAAATAGAACCTTTTCAGTTTAAAGCTCAAATTTAGTATCTGTTTTTCTACAATATATTCAATTTGATTTAGCATTAAAACTAAAACAATGACACGGCAAATTAACACAATCATTCTTATACAGTACTTACTTGAATTAAAAATTTACGTTTGAAGTAAAAAAATATAAACATAAGAAAATTTTAATCTGAATCAACTTTAATTTATACATTTTCTGAATAAAAAACAAAGCATATAAAATGATCTTCACATATATAATACAAGTTGATAAACAAAAACAAATGGCAAATCCTGCGAACGAAAACGAATATCTAATCGCCAAACGCGTCGAATTCTTGAGCAGCTATCTATCTACAATACATACATACATACGTACGTACTTGTATGTAGGTCAACGTAACAGTGACTTAGGTGTCTTATTCAGTTACCACCTTGTCTTTTGTAATCGTTTGCTAACTCTTTTTTATATGAAAAAAAAATAACAATTTAATGTTCAATAGGCAACGTTAAGCATAAATACTTTCATGTGTAAATTCGCCAATTGTTGTGTATAGTATAATATGTTTTTTTAATGTAATTTTATTAGTGTTATATCTACTTATTTTCGTTTTCCTTTTATTTACACATTTTTGAGTAGTAACAATGTTAAAGCGCGTCGTTCAATGAGCGTTGAAAGCCGGAGGGTCAACTCGGCTCTTTCATCACTTCTACCTTAGCCGTTCTTTGACTCTATCTGCTTTTTCCATAATCTTATGTCATTTCAAAAGCTAGGCTACATAATCTGCCTGTTGCATGCCTTTAGGAAACATCTTTACCTTTTTATTGTTTAAATGTATTTTTAGTATTTTAAGTTTTCGAATTCATCTTTGTTTGACAGTGAATTCATTTTGAGTGGATTCCGGACTGCGAAGTTTGCTCAGTGATGAGCGAAACGAAAGAATATATATATATATATATATATATATATATATATATATATATATATATATATATATATATATATATATATATATATATATATATATATATATATATATATATATATAAACTTTTGTTATTCGCTAGTCATTCGTTATTAACGTAGAAACAATTATACGTCTATGGGCTGTAGTTAATACAGCCCATAGACGTATAATTGTTTCTAGAGCCACTTCTCGATGTCGTATTAAATTTTCTTTAAGAAGGTATTACTTTAACAATCACTTCATTGAATATCTTCAGCTCTGCCTTCTACAGTTATAGACAGACGAAACGGTAATCGTGGTAAGAAATGAGTGGTGGGTGGACGCTGATGATATTATTGTCTAATGCATAATGCTGCATTCAAGCAGATATCTTGCACTTCATAATAACAGGCAGTAAATTCTACCATTCTTTTAATGTGTTACTTTGATATATGTATATGTAATGTTGATACTAAATGTAAAATATATTGGTATATTATATTTTTTGTATAAACTGACTAAATACTGATACTAAACACTAAATCATTAGCATATTAAAAAAATGAATAATTATAACTAGTATTTTTTTGAAAATAGTTGTTATATAAATATTATAATAAATAAATAAATTATTTTATTTATGATGACTCAAATAGCGCAGTGACGAATTGTTCGCTTTCTGATACAAAAGTTCAATTCCCACATCATATATAATGAATATTACAGTGATAACAGATGCAGGTAAATAACAGATTAAGTAACATTTTAAGATTATATAGTAAGGAATGTATTTCTCAACTCTTTTGCTATAATTTAAGTTCTAACGATGTAAATGAATTTATATACAATGCTAGACATACATATATAAACTTACTAATATTGTCAACAATTAACAAGTATCTATTATATAGCATGTGCACTGTACCTCCTTTGTCGAAGTATATTAACAATGACTTCAACTCTATAAATACATTAATGCTCGTTCATTATTCAATACAAATACACTAATATACATATATGTACATACACAGTGAATTTCAATAAGAAAGTAAAGACTAACATACTGTAATTTATACTATTTTATGTGGTAGAAACACGCTGCAGACATTTTTTTTTTTGAAACATTTCTTTAACAAAATTATTTGAAATGTAAGAAAAGAAATGGATATTTTTTGCATATATAAAGTATAAAATTGCCCATATACGTCCCACTGCTGGTCACAAACTTATCCTTTTTAGTGGAATGGACATTAACCCACCACGCTTGTAGCGAATTAGCGAGGTACCCAGTAGACTAAGTAGTAAGAGGTACATACGTCCTAGTAGGAGTGTACAGTAAGAATTTTTTATATTAACACGCTTTATATTTTTATATTAAATGCTTATTCTCTTAAGTAAATAATATTTAATGATACTATACTGACAATGGTTGCACGAATGGGCCGGCTTAACTGGGGAAGTACCACACTTGCACAGCTCTATTCAATTCTGTTGCATTATAATGTACAATAGTTTATATTAATTTAGTACTGAACATATTTTATTTAAGCATGCTATAAATTTACCTATTGCGCATAACCTAAGCTAAATGATATGCAGTCGAATTGTATTGAGTTTCGTAAGAAACGACATCGTGTTACTAACCAATTAACATTAATATAATAACACAAACTGTTTGAAATCTCTTTGAAATTGCCATTCCTAGGATACAATTTTATTTATTGACACAAAACATTTTCTAATTTTAATTCTAGGAAACGAATCAAATTCGTTACAAAAACAAAAAATAGATAGGTATTATTTTACGATTACACATATTATTTTAGGAAGCTCAAACGTGTTCTTTTGTAATAAGACCTTCTGTGACAAGTGTGAATCAAAATAATGCAATCAGTTTCACAATAAATTTGTTTTATGACTCGCTTAATTTATTTAGAACCAAGCAATTAGATCTTGGCTGTTGATCTCTGATACGTGTCTTGTGCAACAATATATATATGACAAGATAGAGAGAAGATAGACGCCCTAGAAATGTGGTGTTGGCGGAGAATGCTCTGTATCTCTTGAACCGAGTTCAGAACAAACGTCTCTATTCTCCAAGAATTCTTGTTAACCAAGAATGTTAAGCAGCGCCTATTTTCCATAGTACAAGGTACCTTTCCATAGTACATAGTACAAGTCGCATACTTTCCTTCTTTGGACACGTGTCTCGGCGCGATAACACCTCGATCGAACGCCTGGTTGTGCAGGGAAAAGTGGAAGGAACCTGAGCGCGTGGCAGATTTTCGATGCGGTGGACGGACCAGGTAAAGACCGCTCTCAATAGCGCCCTACATGAATGCATAAAGAAGGCAGCCGTGTGGGATGAATGGCGGTGTCTGGTTGTACAGACCATAACTATAAATGACGACCACGACTGATTTGCCAAGAGCATGACGACATAGAAGAAGAAAATATACAACGTAGCTATGTACTAAAATACATAGTTATACAGGCCTTGCTACATTTCTATATAATCCATAAAGCGCTCACAGTTCTGAGCGCTAATATTATAAGCTCAATGTGTTAGAAATGTTTTTTTTCTACAGCTCATGTAGCATGTTCCAGAGCTTGGTGCACTAGGTTCCCCGTTTCAGGAGGAACGGACATTAACCCGCCACGTTTGTCTAAAGTGGAACACCCAAATTCGGAATCGATACCTGTAGACCTTACAACGTGGGAATCAAACCCGTAAAGTTTGCCTGAGAAAGCGGAAGCTACGCCGCTAAGCTAACTAGGTCGTCAAAAATATATTTTTTTTTACTACCGTATAGGAACTTTTCGGACATAAATATTCTTTTTTTATCTTTCAGACGACCCAAATGGTCCAATGATAGATGATCCACCTTAGGGCACAAGGGTCGTGCGTTCGATTTCTATATCAGAACAAATGAACATGTTACGACTTGCAGATTTTTGTTCTTGTGATTCATGAATCCGGATGACGCCCGCGATATAGTTAATTCTGGTGTAAGGCTATGGTGTGTAAAGTATTTTTTTTTTGTATTAAAAATTACAAAAAAGTATTACTTTTGGAATTATAAATATGGTAAATTGTCACAAAGCAGATAAATGATGAGGCTTACAAATAATTGTATTTATTGAAAGATTATATAAAGATATGAAGGAGACATTGAAAGACGAGTGAAAGTTGGTAATCAGGTTAACGGAGCCCTGCACTCCTTTATGAAAAGTCAGAATGTGTCAAAAACGGCCCGACTGGTGGTTCATCAGGGGGTGCTTGTTCCGACGCTTATATACGGTAGTGAAAGTTGGGTTTGGCAGAAGAAGCATGAAAGCAGACTGAATGCGGTGGAAATGAGAGCATTAAGAAGTATGTGTGGTGTAACCCTGAATGATAGAATAAGAAATGAAGATATAAGAGAGCGATGTGGAGTAAAAGAAGGTGTTGTGACAAAAGTAGAAAAAGGGATGCTTAGATGGTTTGGACATATAGAGAGGATGGATGAATGACGACTGGCAAAAGAAATTTACCTTGCGAATGTGGATGGAAGGGCCGGAAGAGGAAGACCACGAAAAACGTACCTTGACCAGATTGCTGAACTTTTTAAGAAAGGCCAGGTCAAGAGTACCCTCAACCGGCGGGCTTGCATGAGGAGAATAATGAGTGTGGAGGAAGCAAGGGAAGTATGCCGAGATCGTAGCAGATGGAGATCTGTGGTCTCTGCCTACCCTTACGGGAGACGGGCGTGACGATATGTATGTATGTATTGAAAGATTATACTTATTCTATTTAACGTAAAGACAAGCAGCTGTATTTTAATATTGAAACATTAATTAGGTATTATCTTATTTCTTGACTTGTCCGTTTTTAGCGATAGCAACCTAAACAGATATAATGAAAGGTGTTTGCTGTCTGTCTTTGTAAACTTGAACAAAATATCTGACAGAAGCCAGACAGTAATTTTGTTTTATAAGTGACTGCCATGACTGAGAGATATATTTATCTACAGGGAAATAGTCAAGATTGGCGTCTGTGGTTATATTTAAGGCACAGAAGCATTCGACAAAAGATTCCACTAAAATGTTTACCCATTCAAAGACGAACCGCGATGATATATAACGATGCCGGTAGTTCCTGAATTCAAGTGTTGCGAAAGTGTGAATTTATTGGATTATGTAAAATTCAATGTATGATAGTTTTAAAACTATTGCACTTTGTACGAAAGATAATTAATCCTTTATAAATAAAAAGGCTAAGAATGCATATCCAGTTTAATAAGTTCTGTATTGTCACTGTTTATATCACGCATGATAAGTGACTTCTTTATGTAGGAAAAATTTAATCCATTAAAGTGAAATAAATCAACATTAGCCACTCTAATGGTATGCAATTAAAGAATAATACTATAATACTTTAAATAATAAGAATAATACTTTAGACAGATAGATGACGCATGTATATTGTATATTGACTCATAACAACCAGACGTAATATTTTTATGTATTTGGTGACACCATTTTACAGATTAAAATAAAAAATAAAAGTTCATTGAATACATAGTCGTAGCTTTGAACTGTAACGTTTACCATTCTAATCGATTTACTTCAGGTTGATATTGGGCATTTCCTTTTCAAAATTTGAATGTAGTTTAAAACTCACCACGAATTCCTGAGGTCTTTGATTCCCGAGAATGTGATACTATTGGATCGGCTGAGCTTGCGTCCTATCGTCCAAAATCTGATTTTGTTGTGATTGTCTTCTTCCCGGAACGGATTGAGGTGCTCCGGGTAGTCGTAAATGGAGACAGTCTTTCGAGGACCAGCCATAGCAGTCATTACCACCTCTACGTAGCTCTAATTGGGAGGGTTTTACATAATAGGTGGCGCACAATGAGTCGAGCTTCGACCACTTCGCTTTTTATCTTTTATCACACTGGTGAGTTATCACTAACTGATACCGTTATACTGTGTTATCGCGGCGAGATAATTGCGGAGAGTTTGTTTTTGTAGTGTTTTGTGATTGGATGGCGTCGTGGCGTTTGCCGTCGCGGTTCGCGGTGTACTAGCTGCTAGCCGCGGACGCTGCCGGCACCGTCGAGCGCCTCGCACCACCGCCGGCCGTCCCGCCAGCGCGACGGATCTCACATGCAATGCATATTGCACGCACGTGCATCACAATCACACATATTTCTCAACATAAACATTTTTGAGTAGGTAATCATTACAATGCGCGTCAACAAGTTTTAAATGACGATTCACAATCCAATTACCATACGAGTAGGTATATATTAAGGAGTCCGTTTTGAGCTTCATTAAATGAATATTGTAATGAACTCACCTATAGTATTGTATTGTAGTGTGATGTTTATTTCATTTGTTTGATTGTTCGGCAATGTCTACAAATGTAAATGACGCTATACAGGCGGTCGTTTTATTATACCTACGTAAAGGTGCACGTGACGTCATCGCGTTATCCAGTGGAAGGCGAAGGCCGTGTAAACTTAATAAAATATTTCAAGGCACGGCATCAAATATTTATATTGCCACTGTAGACATCGGATATTACGTAATTATTTACACAGACAGCCATCCTTTACATTATTAATATTGTCACACGCCACACTTGATTGTGATTAGGATTCTGTAGGTATAACATCTGCTCAGGTATCTTTATAAAAATAAATAACCCTTCACAGTGCATCCTACAATCGTAAGGAAGTGATTAATGCGTGTTTTGTGATTTATCACGTTGTCTGCTCTGGATTATAAGTCTTTTATTGATCCATTAAGTTCCATATATCTGGATTATAAGTCTTTTATTGATCCATTAATCCACAGTTACAAAGTCATTGTTGACGTATTGTAGTCAATGTGTATTTTAAAATGAATTATCACTGTGAGTGAAAGAATGTCACTCTATGTTCTTACTTTAGCGACCCAAATGACGTAGTAGCGAAGTACTTCACTTTCTGAGTCAAAGGTCGTGGGTGCGATTCCCGCATCAGGATTAATGTTTGTATGACGTACAGATATTTATTCGGAGTTTGGGTGTACCCTTTTGTAAGACTAGAGGAGTAAAAGTCTATATTTTTCATCGACGACAATAACTGCAACTCCCACTTCTGGACATAGAAGGACTAGCTAGGACTCTCCATTAGGAGGACTAGTCCTAATCGTCTTGGTGAACTGGTAAATCGGCGGTTAGGAAGCTGGTCATGTCCTTTGACTATGTATTGCCAGGTTTTGTAGTTGTTATAAAAAACTGAAATACCAATTGGCTTGGCAAAAACTGAAAGTCGGCAGAAACTGTATGCGTGTAGGCGATGATCGTGCTAGGTGGTGCATCTTGATGAAGGCATGTGTCTAGGAATGGACTTCTCTAGGCTTATGATGACCATAATACCGTGATCAATTGGCCGCAGAAGTCTCTGGTGCACTGCATGCTTATGAAGTAGACGGCAAGAAAATAAGATTGCTTGTATTAGGAAATATAAAACACTCCACTATTTAATTAATTTTTCTGCTCCAAGTCTTCCACATTGCTGCATTGCAGGCTGATAGATCTTCATCTAGAACTAAAGAAGAAAGAATATGTAAGAAAAGTACCCAACTTGAGCCCCCTATTCAAATAATAATGGGATCTCAAAATATAAATAAGTAATCGTCAAGAAGTCACACCGAATTCATTTTTGTTCGTTCAGGTAGGTACCGCATGTGTTTGTTTCATTTAAGCGTTTTTATTATAATTTTTATTTCGTCGTGTAGTGACGCGAACGAATGGAATTGGCCAGGTGCCTACAAAGCACGAAACAAATGGCTTAGTCATCTTTTTCTTCATTTAATTGTTTGAGTAAACACCCAGGTTTCTTGTGTTAACAAAGGTTCTTGCAGACAGTATATAATTAAATGCTCGAATAAAAATATTAATAAAAATACATTTTATATTACATTAGAATAAATATAAAACAAATGATGTCGACTAAGAACGCTATTAGGTCGTTCACCCCAAGGTTGGGTTAGGTTACTGATTGACAAGACTGCATTTGCTAACATTACTGCAATAATCGTAAGTAGTCGTAGGACTTCTTATGAGCTAAGAACCGCATGAGAAGCCGACATGTCGCGGGGTCAATTGCCTCGAAACCAATTCATTGACTGGGTCACTAGTATTGATCAATATTACAAATACAACAGTTCAATATTGTTTATATAAGTTTGCAAAAAAAATCTATTATCTATTGGATTTCAGTATGCATAAAGGCTTGCTCATATTTGTGTTTGTAATTTTTAAAAAACTCACGTTTCGTAAAATAACAAAAACAAAATTTAAAATCTGAATTCAGAACGTACACTGCTTACTGCGTTGAGATAATTTTAACAAACTATGGAGAGGGATATATACAGATTTTCTTTGGTGAATATGATGAGAATGAAGAAATGAAAAGAAGATCGGACTAGGTGGGGCGCCTTGAAGAAGTTCGTAATGCAGCAGTGGACTGCCGTAACTTAATAATGATGATGACAAATATTAGTCTGCTTTTAGTGAAGAAATAAAATCAGTAGTAAAGAACAGTAACCAATACTATTAATATTGATAACTTTACTGATACCTTGATTTTTTTTTATCTTTATCTTTTTTGGCTTCAATAAACAATAACTCAAATGTTAGTTTGATTTAAAATCATATTGCTTATTCGCGCGCCGGATTGTGTAAGGAAACACCACCACTTTCACGAAAACCGACTTCTGAGTTTTACACAGCGCTCTGTACATGCATCGCCTGTACTCAGGTATTTCAAATATTTGTGGTTGGCGAAGATAACATACCATAAAGTAAGAAATGTGTACAAGCTTATTAGCTTTTAAATAAAAAAATGAGATTTGAAAATTACTATACTTACTAAGATTTTTAAGCGACATGAAAATAAAAGAGAAAGCTTACAAAGTGTGTAAACTGCACTGTAATACCAGAACAAAAAGCGTGCCAAAATATCTAGGCTTTGTTTGCTAATTGTGAGATACTAATTTCGTTTTTTTGCTGGCCCCTTTATTAGTTTTACCTGATTCCAATTCTGATTTTCATATAATTAACACGTTATGTGTGTCGTTCAAGATAATTGTATTTAGATTTTTTATTTTGTGAGGAAATGTGGTTTTGATTTTAGGGCCTATAATACATCTCATACATCAAGAATGTTTGAACGTCGTTTTGAATAGAAACGATGCCACGGTTCATAAGAATAATAATACCTGGAATAGTTTTATAATTAATAAACCATCCCACTTAACTGCATTATCCAATCACGGTAACTTTCCGGAGTGAGGGTAAGTAAATAACTTTCTAACAGTTTTTTGTTAGAAAAATACCTATTAACATATCTATAATTTATTATCATCGTGAATTATTTAATATCATTCATTATTCTCTTCTTGTTTATGTAGAAAAAGTGTCTTCTATAACTGACGGTTTTAAGACTGTTTTGTATTTACAATTTAAAATATGTTTATTCAGAATATATTTTGACATCCTGTCTAAACTCAGCTTTCCTTTTCCCTGCTTTTTCCTTTCTTCTTTATCATTTTCTACGCCGCCAATCTACGGTCTATCGTTCTTCGGGCTACGGCTAGGGGCGACCTTAGTCGCAAGCGTGCCGACCGTCCAGGGATCGGGCTCCCCGGGTACTATAGTGCCTTACCTTAGCATACGGGGCTCTGCTGAGGCTGACCTCTATCGTCCCTTGTGGCTAATTTGTTAAAAAATTACGGCGACGTGGTTCACCACCCGTCACATCCTGATTCCCACGAGGGTGAGAAGCGACTAACGAAAAGCCGTTTCACTACGATGAATGTGAGAGGAAGAATGGATGAAAAGATGGATGAGTGTGGAGGAAGCAGGGAGGGTGTGCCGGGATCGTAGCGGATGGAGTTCTGTGGTCTCTGCCAACCCTTACAGGAGATAGGCGTGAAGATATGTATGTATGTATGTATTAGGGACATATATTTTTACTATTAATCGTTAAGCATACAAATCATTAAAATTGTGGAGTGAAATAATAAATTTAGAAATTTTCTTTTTCTGCGCATTAGTTTTCTTAAAGACTGCTTTTTATGCCAGTGCACAATACACCGGTCATCTGGATTATTGTTGTCCTCGAAGGAAGTTACGACTTACCTCGGAAATTACAAAGAGGATGTTCCAGGCCACATGACATTGAGCACCAATCACGTGGAGACGGGCAAAATGGTTAACTCGACTCTTCACAATGCGCATTTTGTTGGATGTATTATTATTTTTTTTCTAGATTCAACATTATTACTGCAAAATAAAAATAGTATGAACTTTTCAATAAAATTTGTATAGGATTTACACTCTACAAACAGTTTTTTATATATTTAATTTATTGTAGTGTATAATTGAATTTAAAATATTGTATAGTTTTTAATCTATGTAATTAACAACTTTAGCTGTTTGAAATTATTCCCTATTTTATTAATAACACTGTACTTATACATTGTAAATATCAAATGGGGATTTTCCCCCACTAGACATAAATTATAATAAATGACTACCGTTGGCGCTATCGTTAAATTTTACTGTTAATATAGATTTTTCAGTTTAGTGGCTGCAGGAATTGTCGTGTCTGCCTGCATGTTATCAAATTTTACTAATAGAACAATCAAAACGACAAATTTATTGATGACAAATTTAGAAGATAATGAAACATATTAATCAATATTTATTAGTGCATTTAGTTTTTGAATAAATAATACGACCGCTGAGTGCGGTGTCGTTGTTACTTATTTCACAGATCTTACCGAATTAACTTTCATATTTCGTCTCTGAAAACTTGCTTACATCACGAGAGTTTCACTATGTAAATATAGATACTTAAATATAATAATATTTTTTTTTGTTTCTAAGTTTGTTTTGTCTTCCTTTCCCTTAAGTTTTTATGATGAATGTTTTTTTTAATAGTGTATGTGTATGTTTGTGTCACTAGTTTATTAGCTGATTTCAAATTATTTTCTTTAATACGTTTTAAATTGTACATGTTTTATGAGTGGACTAAACAATTGTATTATTTTTTTCAGAACTAGAATTTTTGTAAAAATGTATGTGGAAGAATAACATTGGAACAGCAGTATCTTATTGAGGTCTATTAATCAAAATATAGTTTTTCATTACAAGCACTAAAATCCGCATTCTGATATACGAGGATGAGGCCAACGTAGGGTCAGCGACAGCCCTCAAGGAAGCTCCTTGTAACCGAAAGAAAAATTCTGCGAAAAAATGTCAGCCCAAAATAGAAACATTATGAAAAAATACAAATACTTTTTTATTAATTTTTTTTAAATAAACTAGCAATGTTTTCAAATATTACTAGAATTCTTGTGAATTTAACTAAGCTAAGGAAATGGTTCACATGAATAATCCAATGCAGGATACTATTTCAGAACTCGAACTTGTGTTATTGCTGCTTAAATTTTTTTTCTTCTTGCTTTCGTAATCTCACATTCTTCTGTGCACGCATTGTGTTTTAAAAGGGGTACAAAGCTTATATTCACGTATTATAATATACATATGTCATAGATATACCTATGTAATAAAAATCCGAGTAGAGGAGTATAGTTGCATAAATTGTTTGATGTGGGTTGTTAATTTTCTGATTATATCCAGTCTTTTCTACCATTTTGTTGATGAACCAGTTGGTGATGATAAAACACTTTATCCTATTAGATTTTTGATTGAAGCTAGGTTACGTGTTTCCCTTGTTTTAATAAGAATACGACTCAGAATAAAGAATCGGTATAATTATCGAAATTATATATCTTCCATCCTATCTTAACTTTAAAGATATAAGGAAATAATGGTTGAATTTAAAGTTATAAAATATGTAAAGGAATACTTTATGAACCTAATCAAAATTAAAAATTATTTTTATTTTTACGCTTTGTCATTACACGTTATATTGTATCCATAGCAACGATAAAATTCAGTTCT